>JAHWXV010632242.1:0-27358 GCA_024586415.1 Phrixothrix hirtus | reverse complement strand
AACATATTACTAATCTTATTTTCCAGGTTAGGAATTACAACTCTTTCTTAAGTAGCTAACAAAAAGCATCATGTCACAAATATTAAACTTAAATACCTCATAAAAATTTAGAATACAATGGTTAATCCAACATTACTTTCTGATAGCATCGGTTAAGATAAAAATCGTAACCACATGATTATTTAAATAAAACAAACATTAAAAAGACCATTGCTCATGTGACCTTAACGCGCATCTCACTGGTACTTTACTATTTATTCAAGTCTCAATATTGAGGTCATCGTCTGTGAGAATACAAAATAATTGACTTCTCTTAATATGACGAAATTTTACTATGTATTACTACAATAAACAATTTTATATATAGTACGAGGTGGGTCTAAATAATTTTCCATTTTAATCTATTAACTTCTTAGTAAAATGATTTCTTACTGAATTTAAAAGAAATCTCACTCTAATTAAATTTATTAAATACGCCATGTTTACAGTTATGCATCATTAATACATTATTATTACTTAATGGTTTACAAAACACAGCAAGGACTGGAAAAAGGTCTATCATTTGTCTGAATAACGTGCCAATGCCGATAACATGTAAATGACAAAGTTATGACAGTTATTCCTAGCCGAATTGTTAATCCATGTTGACATTGTAATGGAACAAGGAGCGATTATTAAATTTAATGCAAGACTTGGTAAAAGTACATCAGAAACATTCCGGTTGATGCAGCAAGTTTATGGAGACGCTTTTATAAGTCGAACAAATGTTTGCGGGTGGCATAAATGATTTTTGGATGGTAGAGAATCGCTAGAAGATGATTAACATACGGGAAGGTCAACTTCAATTCGAAAACCTAAAAAGATCGAAGCAGTATATAATTTTATTGCAAATGACCGCAATGTTTCACTGACAATAATAGAAGCAGCTACTTACGTCAACCGAGAGACGATTTAGACCATTATACGTGAGTATTTGGGGAGATCAAAGGATTATGCTAAGTTTGTTCCACACACTTTGATGCAAGAGCAGAAAGTAACGAGGGTTAGCCATTTCATAGACACCCTTGTAGTACCAGAAATGATTCAAATTTCCTAAAATCAATTGTTATGGGCGAAGAAAATGCTGTTTTCAAAAAGATTCAAAAACCAAGCGTCAAAGTGGGGAATGGAAGTCAAAATATTTATCTCAAGCCAAGGAAACACGAAAGTGCCTTCAAAAATCAAAACAATATGCATCACGTTCTTTAGTAGTAAAGGAACTATCCACAAAGAATTCGTTCCACCTGGTCAAACAATTACTGGCGACTAGTATGTTGCAGCCTTGGACGCTGTTGCGCTATAACGCGCCATCTCACAAGTCATCCATTGTTAGTCAATTTTTAGCCAAAAATCAAGTCCGTGTGCTCAATCATCCACCATACTTACCTGATTTGGCCCCGTGAGACTTCTCGTTATTTCCAAAATTGAAATTGAAGTTAAGACAATACCTTTTCGAAGACATTACAACCATCAAAATAGCTTCGACACAGAAACTAGAGGCAATACCCCAAAATTAGCTGAATCATCAATTCGAATCACTTTTGAATCGCGCTAATATGTGTATTAAAGCAAGAGACAATCATTAGGAATAAAACCAAATTGAGATTTCGTTTATTTTGTTTCTATCATGTTTTATTGGTCCAGCCTTAAAAATTACCCGTCGCACTCTTGTGTATATAATTAAAGTGACATATACTAGGGGCTATTCGTTATTTAAATTATTCTTGAGGGTAGTTTTCATCCTAAAAACAAGTTGCAAGTGATGAAAAATATTGCTCATGAAGGCGATTATTTTAGTTTGTTACATTTAAACTGGTCTTCTGCATCTATGCGAAACTACCAAAATGATGCATACCGGCCAAACTTTGGAAGTGACTATACATGTTACAACCGAATCACGGTCGAATCAAAAAGAAAGGCGTCCATTATATTTTAGTTGTCTGCAATGTACCCAAATTCCATCGCAATCGGAATGACGTACCTGAGATAACCTCCTGCAACAGTTCCCGCAGAACATGTTAAAGTGTAATCGCGGCGCAGAATCCGATTTGCAACAAATCTGTGCGTCTTACGGTTCCGCGAGTTTTATTAAAGATTAGTACGATAAGACACTGTAAAAGACATTAAGAAGTTAGTGGCCGCGAAATAATTTCAAGAAAATATTAGTCGTTAAATCGAGTGTATATAAAATACTAATTGTAGTAATTAGGAACAATTCAAAAGAAAAGATAACGAAATATTATACAATAACCGAAATGTCAATTAAATGGTCAAATACAAATGAGAAAATTGCAACCGAAATAATTAAGTTAATAAAAGCAAAATTAAAAACCGTACGTAATTAAAAAATTATATTAGAATTGCACAATATTTCGCAACCGATTAATTGTTAATCAAAACATGCATATGATACGCTTATTAAAGAGTGTAAGACTGAATAAATGTTATCAAGCAAAGCTCGAGAAACAGAGAACGACATAAACAAATTCTGTATAAAAGGACGACGCTTTCATTGAACAAGGATAATTATGACTTCAACCGTGAAGCCGTAAAGACTTCGAAATAGACTTCTCATGCGTCAGCGTTTGTACGAGAAGACCGCGACGTTAACTTCACCGAGGCTCGCACGTACATCCATACCGAGAGCCCCGGCATCCACGCGCTAGAGGTAGTGCGTGCACCGAAACAATTTTAGTGTATTTAAGAAGCGCTTTGTTAAATCGCTAAGAACGCAAACTGTCCGCAAACCGTTGACGCAGTATTCGCAACTTCAAAACTTGCTTATACATCCGTAATGGTAGAACATTCCTGTTTAACACCCGACCATAAAGAACTTATTGTCGGAAGCACCTGAGTTGTCTCTGTAGCGAGCTGCTCTCTATAATAAGATTTCACTAGCGCACCCACGCTTTGTGCTCATTCCGTAGCTGAGGCGTCGGCGTCGCTAGTACTTGCCGCAGGCGTAAACGTCAGCCATCTCTGTGTTGCTCTGGTAGCGGGGATCTCTTGACGCTCACGACTTCTTCTTATAATATTTTACCTCATCATGTGGCATCTGTCGCGGACAAGATAAAAATATCATTGACCGAACCGCATAAATGATTTTCACGAGTGTCGTCTGTCCCCGAATGACGCGGCCTCACTCTCTTCTCGAAAGATACTGAGCTGGTATATTGAAAGTATCAGGCGACCAGAAAGCTGGAACGGACGGACAGTACTTCTAGCGAAGCTACAAAGTGACATTCCGGGCTTATCAAAAACTAACTTCATGTCGCGACGCCTACATCTACACTGAAAGCTTTAGTTCGCATCAAACCGGAATTGTATTCATATATAATTATTAATTATAGCCTCCTGTAAATATGTATTGAAAATTTGAACCGCTGATTTAAATTACTTGTTTATATTTTTATTTTATCGTTGAGAATAAACTTACCTTTGAAGGTTTACACCTCTTGTCATTGCCGTCGAATATAGTTCTTAACATTCCCGATTACCGAAAGATCATTTCTTAAAATTAGGACAGCGAGCTGCAAAGCGTTAGCGGCCCCACCAACCCGGACCTGAACTGATGAGCAAACGCGGCTGCTAAAAGATAAATAATTCTTCTCAATATCGTAACACAAAAATGCCGCTTTGAACCGTTACACTCCTTATGAGATATTTAATGTGCAAGGTCAAGTGGAAGTCGTGGTATATAAAATGACTTTGCATTTGTAACGTTCTTGTTTTAACCATTGGTACTTGGAACTTCAATATCTCAAGTTGAATTAATTAATTTATGCCTTTGAATTGTGTGTATTTCGTTGTGAAACCCATAAATTTGGTTGTAAAATAAAAATATGAATATAACAATTCAACTAAGTGCGCCCCTGTGTTTTGCGGGTATTTAGATAAAATCGACGCGAATGCGATACGAATTATAATGCCAGTATTAGATGGCCGTTGGTTGAAGACAGTCGTCTAAGACTCCGCACTAAATTCCTAAACATGGTGTGTTATATAGTTTATTAGTTTATTTTCTTTTAGTTGTATCGTGCCGTGTTACGCTATCACGGGTAATACTGATTCAATTTGTTTATATCTTAATTAACTTCCATGATTAATTATAGCAACAAGTACCGGTGGGACTTAATAGACATGATAGCTTTGAACTCATAAAAGTTAGAAGAAAGTCCTATTTGTCATCATCTGCCGCTTTCTTATTGGAAAACTTAATTAACAAAGCAAATTAGTCTTGGCCATATGAATTTGGATAGTTCCGTCAAGGTGCAGTAAATTGTTGCCTTTCACAGAAAAATGCTACATCTAACAAGCCATCCAGGCTGATGTCATCGTCGCTCTTTCATACGGAGCCTAGGTTAGTTTCTCTTTGTTAACCGTCATACGTTTCAATCCGCATATCCTGATAAAAGTTTAAACTTCAACTTTTTACAATAACTGAAAAGGATGTTACCAATTGATGTCCGTTACATTTTAAAAATAACGTAATGCTAAATTATTTACTTCTGGGAATAAAAATTCATTAGTTCAATTATAATATATAGGACAGCATAAGAAGTTACCGTAATTATAAAATTTCACTTTAAATAAGGTCATTCAAGTAATGCTTTCCGCTACCTTTTATGTTAATATTTCCTTCGATAAAAATTAAATCAAATTTAAAGCAAATGATTAAAGCAGGCTGTGAATTAAAATAAATTATTTTGCTCAAGTTTTACTACCGCACAGTTATATTTCAGTTTGTTCGCACAAATTATAAAATAAAATTTATCGTAAAATTGTCTAGATTTTTAGTAAGTTATATAAACGAGTTGTGACGTTAAAATTTCAGTTGCAAACGAAAATTTCAACGAATAATAGTTCAGTTATTGTATTTGCAACAAATATTTGAGTATTTTAGTAAAAGTAAAAGGTGGAGAATGTACTTAAGCTATTTATTTTAAATTACTTTTTTTAATATTTCACTTCCTTATGTTTATCTACAGTATATGATTTTTAAAACTTGCATCTTGTAGCACCTGTCAATTTATAATGTTAGAATATCGATAACAAATAACATCTGTTTCTTCTCTAACGTATTTGATGTTAGGTATCGTCTGCCTAACGCTATTAGTTTTGTTCACTGTAACTTTGACTACCAATTTGTTTTGTAAAATTAATTTTTGCTTTGATAAGTATTAACGGAGAGAAGCAGTTTGTATTTTGTTTTCGATTATTCTAGAGTATTTTACTTTTGGGAATGTTAATTGTAACATAAATTCCTTATCACTTATAAATATCGGGTGGCCTAGATCCCGTTAAGGCCAAAACCAATAATCTAGTGTGTCATTTTGGTGTTCCGAAAGGGATAAAAATTTAATCTTAGCTTACTATATTATGAATCATTAAAGCCAAACCAATTGTATTTTAGTTCTTAATTAATTCCATTTCTACATGTTTTGATTTTATCAGAAAATCATCGTCAGAGAAAGAACTAAATTTACAAATATAAAATATGTCAAAATTCAAAATTAATTAAGAATTAAAATACAATTGGTTTGGCTTTAGTGATTTTTAATATAATAAAATGGATGAATTTTATATTTTATATTTAATCGTAGCTTTAGCTAACTTTGTTATTCTTGTTTTGATTGTATTTATTGTCGAACTCGCTCACGGTAATAATCATATGTCTTGTTTTACTTTAGTTGAATTTCATTCCTTGTTCCAAGAACTTAGTTTTTCTTTAGGTTAGGGTAGCACCAGCACTCAGAAACCGCCGTACATCTTGTCGTGTGAGATGTACGTACGAGATTGGGAGGTACGTAAGACTGACGCCCTTGCAGGTATATGATTTCTTTCACTTCCTACGGGTACCGTCTGCGAATTGTGGACGAGAGCCCAAACCAGCGTAACAGAGCCGCCCTTCTCCAATTAATTTCTATTGAGCTAAGCCGTGGTAAGTTTTGTTTTTTATTGCAACACGAACAATCTAAGGGTTATTGTAAGATCCTATGTGGCACATTCTAAAAGAAACTGAATTCGTCGTTACGGTTGTAGGAATTTTTATACTATAAATTTTGTGTAAAATATTTGATCACCAGTATAACCGTTCATTTAAAACTTTCTAGAAAATATTTTAATAACAATGTGTTAAAGAAGAGCGATATGGTTACTTAAGTATTCTTGCATACTTAATTAAGAATAAATAAAACCTTTAAATTCTTAACGTTTTCAAGTTTCTCATTCTTTAATTGTACTTATAGCAATTTTTATTATTTACAGGAAGTGTTAGCAATTAAGTAAATGATAAAGCACAGGTAAAAGCAAAGACCAAGTAAACCTAGCACAATACAGCGTGTCCAGATTTGGACGATATTGCGGGATATCTCCATTATTTTTAAAGTCAGCGGGATGTGGTTTTCGCGATATGTTGCTACTTTTTAGTAGAACGAAAGATTCTGTAATCAGATTTTTCACAGCAACCTTTGTTTTTGAGATACAAGGCGAAATTGAAAATTTGCACGTTTGGAGCATACCTCGCATTTCGGAAACGGTTAATGATATTGAAAAGACAAAAACAGTAGGTTATAAATATTTTAACGCAAAATTCAATGGCGACATTAGCTTTTTTCTAAGATAAATAGTATTCGTTAGATCGACTAAACTTGTGTTTTTTTATATGGGACAACCTGTATGTTTTCTTCTAGTTGTACCCTGTTTGTCATGTGCTTTTCAAAAATATATAATACTCTGTAGTTATTATCTAAATTAAACTAAGAAATTACAATTTTCAGAAATTCAACGAATTTTATTTAAGTAGGACTTGAAAAATTACAAACAAAGTAGAAACATATATTATGAAAGAAACACAAAAGCGCAAACATTACAAAAATTGTTCAAATTGATTTCCGCTGTGTCTCAAACAGATTTGATATATTGTTCTAATTCTGCGCAAGGCATTCAGAATTATAATGGGTCGTGCTTGTAAAGCCATAAATTCTCGCTCTATGGTAGCACGTAAATTTCCTATTGTCTCATATTAGTCGTGGCCGTTAAATATTTTATTGTGTCAATAGCCCCATAAAAAGAAATCAAGTATTGATAAGTCGGGAGATCTTGCGGGACAGCTCATAGCACAATTTGTTGTGATCAAACAGTTCCCGAAATGTTCTTCTGAAAACGGCTACACAATCTGCCCATTATGTGCCGGAGCTCCGTCTTGTTAATAATAAATATTATTTAAATGGGCCAAAGGAATTTCATCAATTAATTGTGGGATGATGTTTTGTAAAATTCCAAGATGTCGCTGTTTTCCAGTTAATGTTCCTTCATATATGCAAAATTTTATATTTGTCCCTAAAATAAAACAGGATGCGCTGACACCAAGTCCTCCTTGTCGCTGAAAAGGAAATAAGACATGATGATTTTTATCGGACCAGTAACGAGAATTGTGACGATTTAAAATCCCGCAAATACTAAAAAACGACTCATCAGACCAAATAACTTTGGAAGCAAAATTAATATCGGCATTTGTCTTTTTCAGGAACCAATTGCAAAAGTTTATTCTTCTTACGGCATCTCCAGGATGTAAATTGTGAACTAACTTAAACTTATATGGCTTATATTTATGTTTCTTTAGTATTTCTTGAACCCGAGATTTTTTTACACCAACAGATGCTCCAATTTTTCTGCAAGAGTTTGTACGATTAGCCTCAACGTTTGCCAAAACATTTATCTCGTTAATTTCATTATTATTTTTTATATGTCTGCGGCCGAGGTTTAATAAAAGATCCATAAATTACTAAATTTGACTTAATTATACTAAACATGAGTTTACTCGGCTGTCTTCTCTCAGGAGACCTAAAATTAGGTATTATTTCTTATACTAACTAATTATTAACAGTTTAGAAAAGAAATACGTGTGCAAATATAATTCCGAAGCTTCATTTGCATTCTCGTTGCACGGAATGAAACAGGATAACGTGTCATAGTTTTCTAAGTTTTCAAAAACTTGATTTGCAGCCATTGTAAAGCGGAAAATTTACTGTCCCCGAACGCTAACAATAATCTATACTTATCTATAATAGAGAAAAGTTTGGCATCATATTCGTTGGCTGTTTTTCAAGACCTACTTAAATAAAATTGGTTGAATTTCTGAAAATTGTAATTTTTAGTTTAATTTCTATAACAACTACAGGGTATTATACATTTTTGAAAATCCCACGATAAATTGGATACAACTAGAAGAAAACATACAGGGAGCCCCATATAAGAAACACAAGTTTAGTCGATATATCGAATCCTATTGATTTTAGAAAGAAAAACTAAGAACGCCATTGAATTCTAAGTTAAAATATCTATAAGGTACAGTTTTTGCCCTTTCAATATCATTAACCGTTCCCGAAATACGAGGTATGCTCCAAACGTGCACATTTCGTATCTCAAAAACAAAGGTGGCTGTGAAAAATTTGATTGCAGATTCTTTTGTTTCACTAAAAAGTAGCAACATATCTAGCAAACCGCATCCCGCTGACTTTAAAAATAAAGAAGATATCCTGCAATATCATCCAAATCTGAACACACTGTACATTTACAAACGGATTTGAACGGCAATTGTTGCTTCTATGATTTCACAATTCATTTTTGGCCGACTAAATTAAAGCTTATATGGCTTGTGTGATTCACAGCCAGCGGTGGTCCTAAAGAAAACTTTACCTTATTTTGGCTTGATGTCCGCAAGCATCTAAGCTCACCACAAATTTCGCTACTGAAGCTTACTAGCGGCTTTCAGCGCCGGTTCGTTTATTTCAAGCCTTGGTGCCGCTTGATTAGTGATTGAACACAAACTACATTAAACAACGCCGAAGAAGTTACCTCATTTAGTCTAATTATCTGCCTTTGTAAGTTGGTAAAATGAAATTACCCACAGAGTAGACAGATCTTCCAAATAACAAGTAGTATAATTAATATAAATATTGTAAAATAAAGCAATTTTAGTTTGGAGAACTTCAGAAAACAGTTTAGCTTTGAACGACGCGACGACAGCAGTTTTTCCCTGAACATACATGAACAGTATGAAAATTAGTTTATTGGGCTTAGGGTAACATAGTAATTATTTTTTTTTGCATCGCAAAAGACAATAACCTTTCAGAAACATCAAATTCATCTTAGTCCAATCGGATACTCCTAAATTTAACAAGTCACAAAATAATATTAAAAGTTTTCCAAATCCTTTATACAGCTTTTGGTTTATAACTACAATGAATGTCAAAAATACGAAACACTAAGATAGAGTGCTCGCTCAACGTTGAAATTTTCTGAAAATATTGAGAATACGCAAGCAACCACACGATAAAATTTAGTACTTTTAAAAACAAAAGCACTAATAATACCTAGTACCTCATCGGACACGAATACCCTGATATACCTAAGATGGTATGCACTCAGTTAAGTTTTTAATGTCTTTGGCTAATTGCTGCAGTGTGATGTCTGGCGCTATCTTGCTGGAAAATATCATGTTGAAGGAGATTGAAAAATTTCAGCCATGTATCTACGGGCATTCAAAGTATCTAGATAAGTTGGAAAAGGACTTCCACAGCGTAGAGAACCCCAAAACATAATCTCTTAACGTAAGCGAGGATGACTTCTTCTGCCAAAGTGCAGTAAAAAGTATTTAACAAAATTGTCATCGTTTATTTACTCAATCGAATACATTTTACCATAGCTTCCATAAGATTCTTTGTCATTAATTTCAAATGTTTTTTTTACTTTGAAGAATGTTATTACCCCGAAAACTATTTTCGGTGGGATATTTAGCTACGAAGATTATTTTGACTTATTTTCTGTGTTTAGAAAAGATTAGATCCTTCTATTTGCATAAAATTTCCGGAAACCTTTACTTCACATTATCAAATGCCTACTGCCTAGCAAACACTTTAAGAACGTTACTTTTCAAACATACCAAACGATTGATTTAAAAATTAGTGAGCGCACTTCAAAATGTATTATTGAAACGGTATTAATTGTAAACAAATCAATAATACCCTTAAAGCCGGCAGGTGGCTATTTAGGTATATGGTATTAAATTCTAACCAAATAATTTCAATTGATGGAATAATTTGGATTGGTAAACTTGAAGCATTCACTTAAATGGACAATTGCCGAAGTGGCTCAATTAACCTAAACTAACTACTAAAAATAGGTGTTACAATCAAATATCTACAGCTCTAAATATATAAAATCAGTTAATACCTAATAACTAAGAGCTAATAGAGTGATAATAAAGTGTTCTATTTCGAAACTTTCTTGTATATTCGCTTTAGATGAAGTTTATTGCGGCGCTACATTTAATAAAACTGATAGCATCTGAAAGACGAACATCTAATTGATAATTTTACATATTTATATAAATATTATTCATTTACTATAATTACTCTTTATTTGTAGGATTTTGACAGATCAACCATATCAACATGTATCTCTCAATGCAGAAGATGAAATGCATACGTAAATTGGAGAATTATTTCATTATTGTAATGAATTCACAAATTAGAAAACTTGATCACAGTTTTTTAGTTATTTTTGACGTATCAATTAAATTTCCTGAATATATAAGTGAGCGAATACGTTAAAAGGTTCGGTGTAAGTCAATGCATTTTTCAATTAAAAAATCATAACCTATTCCATTAGTAATACAGACAATTAGTGCAAGAATACCAATATAAATTAATTTAATTACAAAACGATGTTAAAAATTAAAATGAATTAATTATGTTCACTGTTAGTCAAATAAGTAGTATATCTATTATTATATAGAGAGGTGCAACAACGATAATTATAAAAGAAAATAATAATACAAGTCAACACAGCCAATAATGTAAAGCCAAAAAATATAAAATGTTAATTTTTATCTTACAAGGGAACATCTCCAAGTGTTAATTTCCGATTTCAATGTAATTTTGTAAACATATAGGACAACAAAAATGATTGACACTTATTTTTTTTATCGGCAACCGACCCTCAAAGTTAGGGTGAAAATTTTTTTTTTTATAATTCAAGAACCATAATAGATAGAAAAAACTTTTCAAATAGCACTGCCCTCTATTTACGAAGGGATTTCCGTTGATGTCTACTCTGATCCAATGGCGTACCCGCTGGGGCATAATTGGCGTAAAATTTGGGATGAAACCTGCAAAAAAAGCAAAATAATTCATCTAATTGAAAATTTGGTTTCATATTCGTAAACTACGTTAAAAATTATAATTTAGATGTTTTTTCTGAAATTCATACCGTTACGTTTAAAGGCTACAAAAAAATAATTCGCTTTCCATGCATACTACGCATTTCATGTATAATAAATCATAAATAATTTTTTTTTTAAAAAAATCTTTATTATTAATGCAAACCATTTACTACATGCTTGCATACCCAAAGTTGGGATGTAAATTAGATTTCGCTAAATATCTGGAAAACGAAAGCAGGCAGAAGAGATTTAAACTGAAATAATTTTCATTTATTTTTAAAAGATTTCTAGTAGATATACATTTCAGTGTATGATTCATTAGAGATTTATTATTCCAAAATTTAAATAGTTTCTATTTTGATGGTTAACATAAACTAGCTTCCTGTCATATTTTTAACTATCCTACATTCCTAAAATAGATACAGGGATACCATATCAAATTTTGAATTAAGCATCTACTATTCCTTAAATAGATGTGGGGAAATCAATGATAAAAACGTGCTAGCGAACTATTAGTTCAGTTTAATGAAAATATCTGTACCTGATAGTACCCAATTGTTAGTAACAGTCGCTAATAGTTTCTACTAACATGATACAAAAAAATTTAACAAATGTAATTCCATGCTAATGACAACGATTCAAGTGAGTAATTTCGTTGCAAATCCTATAACATACCGCGAAATAGAATTGCATGATCTATTAAAAGATATAATTGACAGAGCAACTGAAGATATTATATTTACTATTGAACATGCCACCATATTACAATTTGATCCTACATTGGAACGCAATTTTGCAGAAGATTTTGAAGATTTTATTGAAGATTTCCAAGTACGCTCTAAAGAAAATATAGATCCCAATGACAACGATGAATTAGAAAAATATACTAGACGAATTACCCTGTTCCTATGGTGAAAGTGATTCTATTCATATTGAATATAAACAACAAGCTTTTGAATTTTGGAAAAGTGGCAAAAACAAATGCAAACATATTGAAAGTGTTCGTAACCGTTTTAAGCGAGTAAAACATTTACAACAGTTATATAGGTGGGAAAAACAAATAGAAGAAGGTGGAACTAAAGCAGACAAATTAAAGCCTATTAATGAATATGGTTGGACAAATTTTAATTAAGCAAACGAGAGGGGATCTATAATTCATGATATAACTCTACGCCAATTGGCACTTGCAGCCAAATATTTAATAGAAATGCCCGAGTTTAAGACCTCAAATATATTAACTGAAGCAAGTTTTTAAATTTCGAAATCATTTATTAATTTCTGGATTTGTTCCAAGGAATGAAATGCTAACATTCTCCATATTCTACTCTAAACTAGCATTAACAATCATGTTCGCTTTAGGTCTATTAGCCCTAAATTTAGTTTTAAATCCAATGACAGCTTTTCAGCTGAAGTGCCTCTATATCTGATTTTTCTCTTAGGGCCTAGGCCAGTTTCCAAGTGTTTTCCAGCATTTACACGAAGGATCATTTTTTCCGTCTAATTGATGCAGCGTAGAATAAGTAAGTCATGTAGTGATACTAGGGATATGTATATTTTTTAATGACCCTTACTCTTGTAGCGCATTACCAGTTTCTCCAACCACTAGACGCCATTATTTAATTCTTATATCAGTCATGGCGCTCAATATTCACGCCTCCAAAAAAACATAAAGCACAAGTTTAAAGTATTTCAAAATATTCGTGGTAATGTACTACATGGCGAAATGTATTAGTTATTAATTTGATAAATATTTGTCGAACGAATTTTTAAAAAATGTGGGAATAAAGAGTACTGCATACTTTATCATTCTTACTAAGATATGGTCGACATGTTGTTATGGAATTAATCAAAAAATATCGGACTATAGAGATGTAGGTTCAAAATCGTTTCTAAAAGTTCGTAGATACGTATTTCTATAATTCAGTTATTTTATTGTTATAAAAATCTGTCGCACATAAATTACGTAGAATGACAAAATATATAGAACTTTATTCAAACACCGGTCAAAATTTTTTTATCAATTTAATAAGAAATGCATTAGAACAGGATTGAATTTCTTCGGACATTTGAAACATGCACCTTGCATCCGGGTTAAATTAAATCAATTACGCGTTACAAATTCTTCCTTATGAAAATGAATAAATTACTTGTGTGACCAGATTTAATTCAATTTTGATCAAATTCAAAGAAAAAGTTTCTCTCTGTTTATAACCTTCGATTGTAGAAATTTTATTTGGAAGTGCCTCACGGTTTTTGACCGAAGGTGTATAATTTGTAAATGCGCCTTAGTTTTGACAAACATAACAGTAAATTATTCAGCATATAGAAATGTATGCGTATTTTTTAAGCATATTCGGTAATACCTCGCGAACATTTCAATGATAATAACAACAAGATTAAATATTTAAAATTATAATTAATTCGAATGGAAATAACCTTATAAATTTTTTTCTTTCTTATAAAATAAAAACTAATTGGCATTTCCATATAGCACAAAGTAACAAGGCTATTTTAGAAGCTATTATGTGAGCGAATGTGTAGATATGCAATAACCTTCGGCATGTCAGTATTTTTAAAAATAGTTACCAATAATTCCCGCTTTACTCCTTACTTCCAAAGAAAAGTGCTTCGTATAGTCGGTTGAAGCTAAAAACTAGTAAAGTAAGCAACTCTTCCTTTATTTGTGCCATACTTAAAGGGACTTAGTCGAAGTTCAAAGTAAATTTCGAGATGAAAGAGGTAGCCAAGTATAAGTTTCGTAAGTGACCGAATTTTGGGAAATTCGGCATATTGACGCCCAAAGGCGGATTGTAATTGGCTCAATTATTACTCTTCCTCGTTCGTTTCCTATACAATGGTTTAGAATCGAATTGGGCCGTACAAGTAAGGTACGATATCATTTATAACTAGAGGTGGCACCGTTTCTTACTTCTTTTGGGAGCTTCAGAGCCCTTGGACCATAAGTAAGTGACGTTCTTCTACTCTAACTTTACCATCACGTAATCTTCGAAGCCACTCTTTGGAATTATACGACAACCCCTTTTATAAACTCCGCTAGAGCTAGTATTTTAATCAAGTTGAAAATAGAAATTTGAGATAATTTTGTAAACATTACACCGAATCCATAATAAGTTCTATTATTTAGTTAAATAAAGGCCACAATTCAAAGGCTGAGTTTATGGTTCAATTTATTGTAAATATAAATATTAGATAGGCAGGCACCCCAAATTTAGTTACAGTTAAGGATGTGTTTGGAATTACCGTTACATTTATTTCCGTTTAATAAATTGTATTTTTCGTATTATAAATTATTCAATATAGTGACATATCGAATTCAGCTCTTATTATTTGATAGTGATAAGAACCTTAGAAGAAGTAATAATTCTTTTCTTTCAGCGAACGACAAGTAATAATTTAAGGTAAGCACTATAATCGTGAGCCTACGATTGATCTGATTCAAGTATATATACCCAGTGGCATACAATTCATTATCTACATAGTAAATACTCCATTGTTTTCCCGCAAAACGGTTTCGAAGTGGAGTCTTCGTTCTTTACTTCTCCCTTTTGAAAACCTAACGCCTCCAAAGGAGTGGCGCCCCTCAAATACGTCCTCCCCCTCTTTTTGTTGCTATAATGTCGTTCCTGGACGTAGTGTCGCTTGTTCAATAGCTAACTTCAAATCCCCCTTCCCCAGTGCCTGCTGGCGTAACACCGTAAGTTTAGGAAATTACTCCATTTGCGCCCTTTAGGTTACAAAACGTCTTTGTTCCGTTATACATTCCACTTGTTTTCTTTAGTTATGAATAATTGCGAGAGAGTATGCTGTAAAAAGGGAGCCTGGGCGACACACCAGGGTGCGCCATGGCGATATTGCTCTGCCTGCTCTATTGTACGGATATCCGTCTAGGTTATCTAATAATGAAGACAAAACTGGCAATAGCATAGACACCCATCAGTGGAATAAGTTTACTGACCTGCTCTACCTTATTCTTGATTGCTTTGATTTTAATTAGCTGTCTTTTCAAAATTTTTTATTTAAGTCATATCGAGAAGGTCAAATACATTGGTGAGGATGTAGTTTAAATTTAAATTTTTGTGACTAATCGCACACGCACCCACACCCGTACATACACACGCACCCACACCTAAACCCACATCTACATCCACATCTGCAATCGCGCATGCACTAGCACTCTCCTTCTTAGCCGTACTCCTAACCTCACTCGCACAGGCACGCTTACGAGCGCGTCCAGGGCTACGCCCATACCCACATGCACGCTCACAAGTATGGGCATGACTAGACGCTCGAACGCGCGCACACACGCGCACACCCACACGTACACGCCACACATACACACATGGTCTTTAACACGCGCACATATATGCATGCACACACCCAAGATTTATCTTATCCATATATTCGTTAAAGGAATTAGTAACATTATAGTTTGTGATCTGTAACTTACAGCTGCACAGTTTAGACTAGCCTTATAGAAAACAGGCTTGAACATCGGATCGTAGTGCAATCTCCAGCTTGTCATCCAGAAATATTTACTAATTTATGAAATAACGTATAATAGCACGTCTCCTTTATCTTGTTTTCTCCAACTACGAGAAGCCGCATTTTTGATTTATTCCTACGAATGCAATTTAGCCAATAGACTTAAATTAATTACCTGATGTTCTTCACAACCAAACTACCCGAATTTAATATTAGCTTCCACACGTTTTCGAATCATATATTGGGTGTTACCAAATTTTGTCTGTTACTCTATTAGAAATTTTTTCGCCATGAAATTCTAAATAATATGGTTCCTTGTCCTTAGTTTTTAATTGAACGAATTTATCTGATTTGCTTATATTAGACTATACTTATTGTCATTTATAAAATCAATATTTGTGTTGGGTAACAGCAAAATATTTTTCTTGCTAAATTTATTTATTTGTCGGTTTGCCAATTATATAAATTAAATTTCTGCACATGCATCTTAATTTAGGATCCGATGTCCTGTAACTTTATTATCAATAATACTTAACTAATCCTCTTAGATTTCGCAGCAAAATTCAAATTATGTTAGCGAGAAGTGTCTATCGATTCTGGAATCATTGGAATCCGCTGTCGATACTTAGGCTTGGACGTTAGGAGTACCTCTAGCATCTATAAGTAATTAATACAACTACCTACTCCGTAAAATATAAATACCACTATATAGTTTTGATTAATTACAATTCATGATGTAAAAATACTGTGATTAAGCTTTGTTATTATGTTTTTCATTATATAATTTATTATAAGCTCGGTATCTTATTGATCTGTGTAAACAAGCTTCAGTTTAATACTGCATGGCATGCTCACTTGTTATGCTTATAGCATCCACTAATATTACTTCCATCACATTAAAGCGTTTTCTTCTATAAAACATATAGCTTCTCGCAATATTTAATATAAAGGGCAATGACCTCCTTGAGAAGTGCTATTGAGCTAGTCTACGTGCACAAACTCTTTATTCGTCATTGCAGGACGTTTTTCGCACTTGAACTTAATTTTTTTTCTCGAATATAGATATTGTCCTTAAGAACTTCTGAATATAATATTTCGAATTGTATTGATAATGGTATGCATCTAGTGACGTCAATTATTAGTCTTTTGAAATTGATGTATATGTGAAAATTTCAGCCTAATTCCTATTTATTAATTTCTATTAGGGTTTAGGATGAAAATCTGGAGACAGAAGTAGTTATAACAAATGTATTTTAGTTTGGATTGATTAGTTTTTCCTTTTAAATGGGTTATTATTAGTAAGTAAAGTACTTAGTTTAATATTGGAGGTGATAATATAAGGTTATCATATTTAGCAGCCTGGTGTGGTCGATAAGGGAACTATTAGAGATACATATTTAGAATTGTAGCTTATATTCAATTATTGACTTCCTTATTTCATTTATAAGCTTAGGTACATGTATAAACTGTTTTTTGTATTAGTTACACTTATCTGCATTTATGCATTTTACTCCCTTTAATATTTAAGTTTACGTTCAGCCTAAGAACTCAACCATAACTCATAGTTCATGATAGATCCACTTAAGTTGGGATTATTTCTAAGCTAGGTAGATTCACCGCGTAAGTTATCAACTTTTATGTATTTTTGACTTTCGAATTTCTAATAACCTAAAATTCTTTAAAATTAGTTGCTACTGTATTTTGTTATAATTTTTTGCTTTTGAGTAGCAGGGCATTAATTATATTTCAGCCATGACAAATTTTTGTAGTAAAATTTCGATATTGTTAAAACTAATAACACTAGTAGTATGATTCATTCAAAAACTCCGAAAATAAACTCTAATATTATATTGATTTTCTAATTATTTCAATTTAGTTACGTGTAGTTACTGAAACGATTACTGTAGTAAATCCAGTTACAGGCTGTGTACAAATTCCAATTCAAATTTTGCCAATAGCGCATCTTGAGTGAGGAGTAGCTATCAACTTCTGAATTTTAAGGGAATGGTGAGATCAAACATGTAACCGTTAATAATACTTGTTATTTATTATCGAATTATATTTTGTTGTTATATCAGATTAAGTGAATTTCAGTTTAAATTTTGTTAAGTTAGAAATTTATTATACGTATTTAACTGAATATACTGCTATTGTTGGAAATTATTCTATTGCAAAATTTTGAACCTCAATAAAAGCAGGTATCAATTACAATTTTTTTGTCAAGCGACATGTACCTTAACATCCGACCAATTGTCGTTAGCCTGATATTCTAGCAATAGATATGTGTTAACCTTAACTTCAGAGCAGGACCCTGAACTACTTCTAAGATAATCGTTATAAATCTCCTGCGTCCCGTTTTTATATACAACATAGAGCGTGAGTGTACGTTACAATATGCGCTTCTTTTTTAGGCAGTTACGTTTTAAACAGAAGAGTGCATGAAATAATAGTTTATCAACGGAGGTGCCACAAATATAAATATGTGGATGATAAATAAAACGATTACATTTCTAACCATACGTCGGATTCTTTTACAGATATCGTGAGTAAAATAGGTTCATAAGTTACATTGCAGTCGTTTCAGAGCAATTGATAATAATAACTAGACCTAAGTTTCCTTGTAAATTGGGAAGAATAGATTCTTTTACAAAAAGACGATCTATCTATCAGTCATTCAAAGCTACTGCCATGTACACGACGGTAACCTACCGAATAAGTTGCAGACTAGTAAAAATAAAACATAGGAAAATCAAACAAGGAACATCACTAAGCGAGACATTAAAACTAGAAAAACATATAAAGGATTTTATAGCTTTATACCGATGTTTTCGGCAAACAATTCACCTTTATATTTTTAGAAATGGTAAATCTTCACAGAATAATTAAATTTTGGCATTCAAAGGCAGGGTCCTAATAAAGATAGAATCATGTGAAGGTTTACATTTTGCAGACTTTCAATAAATTTTTGAAAAATTGTGCGAACGCTATGACAGCACGAACGAGGTCTTACGCCCCTGAGGTTGTCAAAGGTGTTAATTTCCCTGAATTAGCTGGTTTGCTCCGGCTGACGGAAATACCTTCAGAACGAGTATTACTCTTCAAAATCATATTTCGCCCGAAATTTGCGAAATACGGAGATACTCCAAGAATTTCATGCCATGCTGAACGAATAGCACACGCAATCTTCTGCAAATGTCTGTCCCAAGTTCGTTGACTCTCTTAGACGTATGAAGCTAACATAGCTTTGAGTACACGATTCACCCTTTCACTGGGATTCGCTTGTACATGATAATACGCATTAAAATTTAATCCCATACCATACAATGAGATCATTCTACTAAACCCTTTACTACGAAACTGCGCACTATTGTCGCATAAAATAACCTGAGGAACTCCAAACATTAATAAAACATTATTTTCCATGCGTTGCGTAACTGTAACAGCGGTAACGGATCGAAACGGGAATAATAATGGAAACTTGGTAAAATAGTCTACAACAAATAAGATATAGGAATATCATTGAGTCGGTAAAGGCCCAACTATGTCGGTAGCGATCATTTCCTATGGTTTATAGACACTCGGTTGATCTGCTATATGACCTAAAGGTCATTTTTGCTCTGGATTTTGGGCCGCACACACATAAAACCTTTTTACGTATCTAGTCACATCAGCCTCCAGCTTAGACCAATAATAAAGTTGAGAAACCCGATCGTAGGTTCTATGGTTACCAAAGTGACCTGCTGTGGGTTCGTCATGTAGTCTCTTAAGAATCTCCATACATTCTGCCTTCGGAATCACTCGTTTCCAATTATCTTGCTCGTCACTTAGCTCTAGGTAGCGATTCGGGAAGTATTTGAATAGCTTCCCATCAATGACTCTCCATCGGTAATACCGAATACGATCAGCGCTTACCAACTTAAGCATCTTCGCGGTCCACCTATCAGGAGGATCTGCCGAAGAAACGTCTAGGTTCAGTTTATCTTCTGGAATAGAGGAGGTAGCAAGGGTGTCAATCACTGCAACTGTTCAGGACAGGGTATCCGGAACCACATGTTCTTTACCCTTCCGATGAATAATATTATAACCCTACTGTTGGAGTCTAACTGCCCATTGAGCTAGTCAACCTGACGAATCTTTCAAATTGTGTAACCGGACCAGAGAATAGTGATTTCTAACAACCGTAAAATGGGAACCTTCAACATACAGTCTAAGTTTTTCAATAGCCCATAAGACTGCGAGACATTCTTTCCCTGTTACGGAATACTTACGCTCGTTCTTATCAAAAGAACGGCTTAACTAACAAACTACTCCCTCTTGCCCATCAATTAGTTGTGTTAACACTGAACCAACACCGAAATCAGAAGCATCGGTCTGGAAACAAAATGGGACCGAAAAATCGGGACACGTCAAAACAGGAGCGGAAACTAAACAAGTCTTAATTGAGTTTAGAGCGGTCTCACAAAGTTCAGACAAATCAAATTTAGCATTTTTCTTCGTTAGTAAAGAAAGTGGTGCGACGATGGTGGAAACATAAGAAATGATACGTTAATACCATGAGGCCATACCAATATTCAACGGACTTCTTGTACGGACCTGGGCGTGGGAATCTTTAGAATTGCGGCCACTTTGTCTGGATCAACCAATAAACCTTTTGAGTTTACTACATAACCTAAGTATTTAGGCTCGGCCAGACAATATTTACACTTGTTCTTTCTTAATGTTAAACCTTCGCCGGTCAAACGAGTCATCACGTCCTCTAGAACTCTCAAATGTGTCTCAAAATTAGGTGAACAAATAATTACGTCATCCAAATACACAAAAACAAATTCCGAACCTAACACCGTATCGATTAGCCTTTACCACGAAGCTGGAGCATTCGATAAACCTAGGGGCATCCTTTTGAATTGGAACAACCATCTAAGACGTACAGTAAATGCTATATATTGTTTCGCCTTTTTTTTCAGCGGAATCTGCTAGTATGCCGACTTAATGTCCAATAAAGTAATGTATCGAGCATCCCGGAGATGACCTAGAATTGATGAATGTGAATTTCAATAAAACTACGCAGCAATGAATGAAATTCCGTATTTAATACATAAGAACTTGTTTTAACGATCATTTAATCTTAACGAATGTTTACTAGGCACCTTAGAGGACGTAACTAGTTTTTAAAAATTCTATTTTAACTAAAAAAGAATATCTAGGGTACAGCTAATGACACTTACATATGTAGCAAACGTACTAATAAATAAATTGCTAATAACATTGTGTATGCAGTAGTGAAACATATCAGACCAAGTTGTTTCACATGCACCTGTAAACGACTTTTAAATAAAAAGTGATTTATATTTTTTCCTTATCTTTGTAAATACACGAGAGAAGGAGAACGCAGATTAATTTCTGAATGTATTTCAAAACCACCCTGTATTTTTACGAAGTTCTCAAGCATTATACTTTCTTATTCAAAAAGCACAGTTACTTTACATTGATGTAGTATAAAATATTACAATATTCATAGATAACTGAAACTTAGTACACTGATGGCTAGATATCCATACTACAGAGGTCAATATTCTTTTATAAGTCGCCACACATTTTACTCGATTTACTGGTTCTAACGTTATCAATTTAACGAAAACTAAGTTGATTAATTGTCATTAATCTCTATTCCGCTTTTATTTAGTAATTTGAAATCTGATAACCCTGTTGATTGATCTAGTTGTGACTTCAGCCTTTTCTGTTTAGTAAGTAACACAAATGGTGTTACTATAGTTATTTAAACTTGTTTGATTGCAAGTAATGAAATATGTTCTTCGTTTCAATATTCTATATAGTTTAAAACAAGAGGAAAGAATTAAATGTTGATCTAACCAGAAAGCAATTAATAACTTTCTAGCTTACAAAGCCATACATTAGTAGTTTGTTAGTAATGAAAATTAATGTGGAAAATACTTTCCCTTCATTAATTTGTCACGTTCGCTACTAATTAACATAAAGTAACGATATAATTAGTGATACATAGGTGAATCATGCAAATTTGCTAGTAGAAAGCAGTCTAGAATTTAATTCTATAACGTGTTACCAACGTATTTAATCAGTAAATGTTTTAAATATTGAAGTTAAACTGCATATCCAATTAGTTTAAACTAATTTTATATAGTTTGACGAGAATAGGTCGTCTCCAATGCATTTTTAACAGCATGTTTACGTTCTCAACTTGATTGTGTTAGCCTATCTACTATGATATTTTTATAACTCGGTTCGCAAATATCAAGCGATAAATTTGCTAGTTTAATACGGCCGCTATAGGAAAATATTGAATGGAAGTTTCATGTACTTTTTTAAATTTTAATTGTAAAAGACATTTATTTCGTTTAATAGCTCAATTATTCTACCTTTATATACTTACTATGCCAATTTGATTAGCATTAAGGGATTGCTTTCAAATGATACCGCATTTTCATTATAAATATTTTGAAAAGCTGTGAAATGAAAGATTACATTAACGGAACCTCAGTAGGTGTCAATAGAGGAAACTAAAAACATGACTACGCTATGGGATAAAACTGTCGTTCCGTACTAATGAATACCTTCTCGAAGTCTTCGAACAATAAAGAGCAGTTTTGTTGCTCTCATTTGATAGTCTTAAGAATCGCATTTAAATCTTTCCTTTTTTATTGTGCTCATTTGAAATTCTATCAGATTCGCATAATACCCATTTTCGTTTTAGTCAACCGTTTATGTCTTTCTTTGTTTGCTTGGTACTATATATTCCTTTAAGGAAACTTGAACCTGGAATATCATGAGATTAATTTGTAGCAGGCTTGTTCTTCTATATTTAAAACCTTACGCCTTTCTTAACGTGCTGATATGATACTGCTTCCATTCCCATTAACGTAATTAAATCTACTAAATCAGAGACCTTAAAGCTTAAATTTAATTGTACTTTTATGCGCACTGAAAATGAATACATTTAGTATTCAGTCAATCCGTGTTTAGTTTTTAGAAAGATACCTTAACCACAGTTTCACAATAATAAGACATCAGTTGATTCTGTTAATGAAATGCAATTAATTTGAATATTATTTTGATCGGTATTTAGGAGATTTATTGGATAAATGTTGATGTATAGCCCTATTGTTCACAAACAATTATGTTTTTCATAAGTACCTACTAATATTTAAAATAAATTAATCTAAGCAACTGGTTTGTAAATATTAACTCAAAACTTGAAATAACTGGAATACCAATTTATAAAAGGGCGAAAGGATTCGAAGTTCTTATATATACCGCGGTACATTTTTCTTCTGTTAGTCTTAAAATTTACAATTTCTATCGACTACCTTACATCTACAAATTAGTAAACCTTAGGTGGATTTCAAGCATCCGAGAAGCAAGTGAAAATTTTAACCGACGATTGAAAATTTCACTTTCAATCGTTTTTATATATACAGTACGTATAAGCAATATGTTCACTATAATTGCACATATGCTTTCTACTAGGTCTCTCGTTTGAATGGAATGGGAAAAATGCGAATTCATGTTTCTTAGTAATCTAAAACCATTACATATGATGAGGAATGTTGCCTTATTAATACTTGTAACTATACACCTATTATTTTATGTTATAGAGGAAGTTAACATAAGGGACACGTATTTTTTCAATAGTCCGACATGCACATTTAAGTGACGAAATTCAACCCCACAGATTAGAAGATTGTTCGTTTCTTTATTTATAAATTTTAAACGATATAATGGGAAACCTATTCATCTTTTCGAGAACTGTAAGAACAGCTACTAAAATGTTTTTAACCCTTTACCGCATGCAGTGCCATATTTGTCACAAAGCTAATTAATTGTACATACTTGCAGTTCCTTAGCATTCCTCTGCGTTGCCTAAACTACTTATTTTATTAATAGTGAACATACCACAACTTTTTCTGCGTTTGCAACACCATTAAACTAATTTTGCAAAGTTTCTACAGAATTCTGTACCTTAAATGTTTACGTGTCAAACTTGTATTTTGTTGTTGGGTGTTTTTATAATTATTTTATGACTTTCTCGTCAGAAAAAATGTTAGTGAGAGAGTGGATGATATATTTAACAATTTGCTGAGGCGGGTAACAATTTTCTTGTGTACTAGATATGTTTTATGTAAAAAAATAGCTTTGTGCCATATGTGTCACAGCATGCATTTACGAAATGAATACCGTTCGAATCTTCCACTACATGCATAATTTTTGCAGATACTATGGATCCAATACTATGTTATGGAGGATATAAGCATGGTGTTCGAGTGGTTCGAATCGATCGTGAAGACGGTGGCATATCAGATTTTGAGGGCGAAGAGAACGTGCTGGCACCTCAAACAGATGACGATGCAGAATATTTTACCGACAATCACAGTAATGATGTTATATGACATACCACTCAGAGTCCTACAAGAAAAAATGCTTCGCAGAAATGAATAGCGTTTGATATGGGACGAAAGCAAGTTGACTGTTCCAGATGATTATACGTTTCTGGGAAATTTGAACCTTCCAATAGAAATTGTCAAATTACATTCTCCTACACAATTTTTCAAGTTCTTTACGACTCATGAAATTTTAACCGATATTGTTTATCAATCATGTCTATAGTCAACTCATTTGTGTCCAATAAAACCGTTCGCCTTAACAGTGCATGATCTAGAACGATTCATGGTACAACTATGTACATGTCTGTTGCACGACTACCTGCTACAAGAATGTATTGGAATACAACTCTAAAGCATTCGCTAGTTGCAAGTACAGTGTCATGTAATAAATGGGAACAGATAAAACGGATTTTGCATTTCAATGATAATAACGATTATATCCCTCCAGGTCAAAACGGGCACGATAAGTTATTCAATATAAGGCATCTACTAATCAAAATCCGTGAGAAATTACTGAATGTTCCTAAATAGGAATTCTAAGCCATGGATGAACAGATTATACCTACAAAGTCTAGGTCCAACATAAAACAATACAACCCCAAAAAACCCATAAGTGGGGTTATAAAGCCTTTATTCCTAGTGGTGTTAGTTGTTTTTCTTATGATTTATAGATACACGCTGGAACACAAAATAATGTTGTACCAAATGGTATCCCTGATTTAGAGGTCAGTTCAAATGTTGTGCGGCTTACATAAACTGTGCCTAGGCATCAAAACTATAAAATATTTTTCGACAACTGGTTCACTATTGTACTATTTATAATTTATCTTACAAAAGAAGGTCTTCTACTTTTAGGCAGAAAAAATCTAGTTCAACATCTGAATATGCCAAAAGAGTCCGAGATGAAGAAAAGAGGTCTTGGGACAATTATTGAAGAAGTAACAACCGTAGACGATATTCCAATAAGTGTTACTTTCTGGTTTGACAACAAAGTTGTTACCATCATATCAACGTATGTTGGAAGTACCCCCCCCCCCCTTCCAGTGAAGTTGAAAGGTTTTCAAAAAACGATAAAAAGTATATTTCTATACAATCCTAAGGCAGTTTCCACTTATAACAAATATATGGTTGAAGTTGATCTATTCGACTCCATGTTGGGACTCTATTGTGTGAAAATACGTTCCAAAAAACGGCATATGAAAATGTCTTTCCATGTAATTAATCTTGTTTGTGTGAATGCTTGGATACTTTGGAGGAGAACAAACCAAGTAGTAGCATTATCCGACTTTAAGTTGGATATAGCTGAATGCCTGTATAGAGCAAATAAACCTCTTTGCTAAACAAGAGAACGGCCGAAGTCATTGATAGAAGACAAACTGCAGGCTAAAAGGCGCCGAGGCCCAGCTGATTTTCTACTACAAGGAATTAGAACGGATAAGATTGGCCATTGGGGGCATTGGCAAAAATAAAGACAAAGGTGCAAATATCCAGGATGCACAGGAAAAAGTTTTATAGCATGCGGGAAGTTCCAGGTTTATCCTTGTCTCAATAAAGACAGAAATTGTTCTTATGCATTTTATAATGAATAATATTATAGATAGTATGTCTTTGTCACATGTTGTGGCATAAATGGTACAAACTCTTTTTTTTTGTAGAACTTTTTAAAAATCAAAATAATTTTTTTTATTCTTCCTGATACCTGTATATTATTTGCAGTGTATAATTATTTTTAAAGTAAATATAAAAATCATGCAGTAAAGAGTTAACATTTTTTAACTTTTTATCCGGAAAAATGCATTTTGCTTTAATTGTAACTACTAAACCACTTGCCTTATTTATACAACAGAAGCATGAAGAGCAGTTTTCATAATTCTTTAAAGCGTACACATAGGGATGTAACTAAGCCCTTTGAGTACTCTTTTTATAAATTTAAGTGAAAAGGCCACAATAAATACAAGTAATTAGTCTGGTTCTTAAATATCAAGGAACCCTTAGGATCACCTAATATTCGCCGACTAGCTACAATTCAAAAACTCGGTATAGTGGCGCGAGTATTAGTGTTACACATAACCTTACTTCTGTCTTATTTGTTCTAGCAGTTTAGAAAAGAAAATAGGATTTAGAAAGAACGCCAGTCGAATGTACTCATTAATCATCCACATGTACCATACGACAAAACGTGCGACCATTGTATGGGTTCTCACCCATACTTACTACACTGACCTGAAAGAAAATAAAGATCTCAATTGATAATGCCAAATTACAACAAAAACTTTTATTGCATATACGGCAATCGTAAAAATAGAAAATATATAACAGAAAAAGATGTATACAGAAGTAAATTTATATCTCTTGCGAGACACCTTGTATCAACTAGGTTAAATGAAATATTTACCCCTAATCACTATCTGGGCCCCCAAATATAACATTGTATGGCATGCGTGCTACAGTTAAATAAAATGTCTATACTAGCTACAACAGTGAACAATTCTTCCGTCTACAACTACGTGTGCCTGAGTGTCAGTGCATTACGTATACTTCCTAGTAGTCGCGGCACGGACAACTACGTGCTGGCTTGCAGAGCAACCCGTTCATGATAGGGAGCTTAGTCTGTATAGAGTAGCGTTAGACATGCCTGGGGTAATGTTAGGATTGTGGCTGCGCTTGTAGTAAGTAGGCTAAATATGTCAACACTGACCGATATGGTGTCGATTCCGTAAGTAGGGAATGCTATATCGACATAGGGTACGATCTAGACTATCAACCAGGTTTACCTTTAAAAATATTGCTAAAAACTATCAAATAAAAGCCTCGGACAATCAAAGCCATGGTGGGCGGCTGATATTGAACAGGATTGGCCCACGTTGGAATAAACACGAGAAAATGGAGTGGAAAGTGTGAACGTGGAATGTAAGAGGGGTGTATGGAAAGGAACATGAGATTTTGAGTGAAATGAAAGAGAGAGAGAGAAAGTTAGATATGCTGTATGTGAGTGAAACTAAGTGGAAAGGGAAAGAAGTGATAGATATGGATGAGGGATGTCTACGTTTCTGGTCTGGAGTAGAGTTCGACGCATGGTTCAAAGGGAGTGGGATTTATTTTGAGCGAATTTGCTAAAGCGCATGTAAGGGAGTATGAATTGGTGTCTCCCCGGCTACTCTGGGTTCGAATG
>JAHWXV010632214.1:0-16895 GCA_024586415.1 Phrixothrix hirtus | reverse complement strand
ACTTAATTAAAATAGGGAATATTGAACCGGTTTTCTCAAAACAGCTGTAAAATAATTAGATTCTGTAAATAATTAGATCTAAGTTCAATTGCTGTATATAGAAAATGCCTGCTTATTTTAATTAATCAATAAATGTATTAAACCTTTTCCAACTTATGATTGACTCAAATCAATGAAATACAAACCGAACTAATAAAATTTGTTAAGAGAAAATTAATCAAATAGACGACCGCGCTAAGCGTAAAGAATTAATTTAAATAACCCGAGTTATATGAACTAGAGTAGTTATTATAAACCAGCATAAAAATGCTATGACGCACTCTGAACAAGATAACATTATTCTGCATGAATACATAAAAACTAACTAAGTATATATACGAGATAATCACAAAAGCACAAAGGCCTAATATACAAACTGGTACCTACGAAGTATAATGTTTAATGTTTATAGAGCGCTAAAAGGCGTTCACCTGTGCCCACTAATTTTGTTCACAGAGTGAAACAACGGTGCAAGGGACCGCCATTCGAACCTCCCTCCTTCGACTGCGTAAAATCTAGCTAAGCCGTTAGGTAACGTTCCTGTTTCCACCAAAAAGTATTCGTAAGCAAAGTCTGTTACCAGTCCAAATTGGACGTTACAGAATCTTTTCTTATATAACTAACAATATAAAATACAACATATCACTCCTCAAGTAGCATAATTCAATTGGTTGTAAAAGAAACTGTATTAAAGTTGCAATTTTTTCATGATTGTTTTCTTCTTTGTATAAGTATCATATTGAACGAAGAAAGAAGAACGAAAAAAGGTTAATTAGAATACTACAGTCTTGCCTATTCCACGTAGATCTTGAATTTATGAAATCTACAAATTCTGGCACCCATTACGAATAAAACTGGAGGATTCTCATTGTGCCTTCGGAACACAAATTGCAACAAATCCGTGAAAAAAATTAAAGAGTTTCTAGCCGATGAATGGGAGATCTTATGATAAGGTCTGCCATGCTTTCAAATCAAAGCCGTTACAAATTAGCATCTAACATGTTAAATATTCGCAGTCGGTAAACTATCATGATACTTAAACCTGGAAAGACAATGATAACTCTCTTCAAATGATATATAATGATTTATAACTAAGTTAATAATGACGGCTTGATTTATTTGCTCATGGTAATTAATTCGGGCTTTAACAAAGAGTGTTTATAATGCATATTTAAACACTTATGCAGGAGTTCATTGGTTTTATTCTGAAAATTGTAATTGTATTGTACTTGTTTTATTGATTGGTATAGATGGGTTATTATTATTAGTTTTTACTTTTATAAAATGAAAAAGGAGTATTAGTACTTTTCAAAAGTATAGTAATTTTTTTTTGTAAAGTGTATTTTATACAGATTATGGTGTGTCTTTTATTGGTTGCAATAGAACCTGTGCTAGATAAGCACAAGTTGTGTTCCGTATATCGTAGAATTACGTTGACGATTTGACACATCTTAGGAAGTATCAAATTGCAGATATGAATAGATTATAACAGTTTTACTTGAGTGTTTTGATATCGATACATCTTCAGGCTAAGTAGTTTATTTATAATTAAATTATCCATATATTTGTACTGATTTTATGATACTTTTTTCTTGTTGTAATCGCATTCCTATATTTTAATATGATAATTTCTAGTAGAGATACAATGAAAATTAGTCTCGTTAACATTATCAACCTTTTACCGGGTACATTTCAAGGGATAGGCGTGCCTGGCACTTTCAATTAACCATGCGGAAATTGAAATGAGAGGATATATTGAACAGATTTTATTAGATTCAATGAATGAATTTAACAGTGTTGACGTAACAACCGAGGAATCTTTGTATTTTCAAGAGCCTCACAAAGGCAATCATGCACAACTAATAGAAAATGATATTCTACATACCATACCTGATTCACCTCGCTCACCTACAATAGAGTGTGTCGAAGTTACGGAATAGTTATTTTATGAATACAAATCAAGAGCTGTTGAATATAGGAAAAGTGAAAAAAGGAAAAACTAAAGGTATTAATGCTGTAAAACAAAAGCTCAGCAAGTTGAACATGTTGGACAACTACGACACTGGCCTCATTATTTGAATAAAGGTGGTACTTATCGAAAACAAGTTGCTAGAATTTGTGATTAGGAAAACTTCAAATCTACAATTGAAGCAAGCTTTATTGTTCACGGCAATAACTTACGCAAATGGGCTTCCCAAGCTCAAATAGAAATAAATAAGGAATATATTCATTTCTCTGTCTCTACATATAGGCTGATGCGATTTAGGTGCGCAAATAGAATAGTATCTCGACAGATGAATACATTTTTAACCAGAAAAACTATATAAAATGATATGGGTTGGAGTAGAAAGTGTGTACAGTTCTCATTACAGTGGGAATTGACGGACTTTGATAGTTGGAGGAGAAAACCAAGTGGAATTCCTTATCCTATCAGTTTCATCTACAGCTCACAGTTATACTACACAACCATTAATATCATATCATGGGAAGTTACTGTCACCATTATTTATGGTTTCAAAGGAGCAAAGTGGAAAATTTGGGCCTGTTGTATAAACTAATTTGTTTATATAAAAGCATCAAAATCTAGAAAACTTACTTCAGGTAAAACAAGTGCAACTGTACACTGACTTCCATAAAAACCGCAATACCTAGAATTAATTGAACAATTTTAATGAAATTTTTACAAACGACATAATTTATCACTACAAACAAACGATTAAAGTTTGGAAACAAAAGAATAGAATTAAAAAAACTTTTTCAATAATGAGTTGCTCCACCACTCATTTAGACGGCGTGGCATACTGTCAATCAAGAGGTTGATATCGGCCTATCGTATTTCATTCCAAGTTTCTTGAATCCGTAGCCGAAGTTGGTGTAATTCACGTGGAAGGTGTGATGAATCCTTCAGCCGCCTACCGATCATATCCCATAGGCGCCCAATACGTGATCAATCAGGAGACCGAACAGGCTATGGGAGGACAATGGTGTTAGCTACTTCCAAAAAGCGTGCCGTATGTCGGCGTGCATTGTCTTTTTGGAAAACGAGATTTTCCGACTCCCGAAGATACAGGATCAGTTCTGGGAACTGATTTCACCCCTTAAATGGCTTAGAGTGCCGATTAAAAAATAAGTGTCCATTATTTTTATCTATAGTATGCAAAGATTCAAAGAAATCGCGAGTTCACGTATTGTGTGATGCACTTGTTAATATTGAAAATAATACCCGAAATATAAATAATGCACGAAATTTTTCTCAAAACTATCATGTCCTCATTATTTATATAAAGGGCCTCATTGTATAGAAGTACCTATTGAACCATTATGGTTGGGGTGCTATATTCAACTTTACCTGTACGAGTTTTGGTCTAATCGTAACCAAACATGTTTGATACTGTAGCTCTATTTTGTTTTCTGGCTGTCAGTTCGGATTGCGGAAATTCCTTTAGCCCTCTTAGCTCCAACCGTTATGCTTATTTTGCCATGCGCACTAGAATTTTGCTGAATCTGGAGGAGTTGCACCCCCAGTAGAGATCTTATACGTACCAAACGATACATTGTTAGAGGACCTACAATTTTACTTCCTAATCCGAGCAGAAAGTATGTTTTTTTTAAATTTTTCTGCGCTAAAAATTGACTGTACTCGATCAGCTTTGAACACACATCTCTTACTTATAGGGGTAAAAATACTAACAACTACACCAATCTATGCCAGAAAAAAGCACCTTATAACGTTATAACGTTATAACAATGGGGTTGATGATGTATTAGATGTTAAAGACAACATCAAAGGCCATTTTTAATATTTATAATCTTGAAGTCACCAAAGAAACAATGGGAACAATTTGGAAATTACAATATTATTTTCTATCAGAAAATTACAAGGACATCTAATAATAACAAGCCATATTTAACATAATGAATTGGTCGTTTTCTCATCAAATAATCATGAATAACTCAATTTTATTCAATAGCTTTCTTGACATTAATGTTTCAATTGTACTATTAATAGTAATTTACAGTAAGAATCGAACTTTACAAATTTATAAAAAATATACAGAGTGTTTCATTTGAAAACTAAAAGTTGTAATCATTTCCAACTGACCAAATGTAGTAACACAGTTTTATGTATGTATTGCAATTCACAATAGACTAAGTCTTAAGTTGAAAACAATAACAAAAAGATACGTATACTTCCTATTAAGGAAGGCAGTCGGGATAGTATAATTTATTCCAACAGCATAGATTTGGCATGTTTTGATAACCCACTTAGAAGAATTATGTCGATATGGATTTGCTTATCATGGTTAGTCTAAGGCACACTTTCAGTCTAATGTATGAGATCTACATTTATGATAGCACGTATGAAAAAAGTTCCATAGGTGTGTATGGTGTTCATGTATTTTGTACACAATGTTAATAGTACCTTCACTTATAGGTTTTTGAACTTCAGGTTCGTGAGTGCTCACGAGGACAAAAAATCGACAATGAGGCGAAACTGTGAGACGCAGAGTGATGTTTTCGAACTAACACAAAATGCTTTACTGTTGTACAGTTTTTACCGCGGATTTAAGCAGCACAACATTTCATTAAATTGTCTGCTCAGTTTGGCGAGGAATCACAAGAGAAGAGAACTATTTACAAATAATCTGTCCGTTCACAAACCTGCCACTACCATGCCCGATGAAACAATAGAACGTCGATTTCGATGTTCAACATTAGACCACATTGTAGTTGTAGTACAGGGTATCGTTGATGAAGAATCCTACATCAACCCAAAAATGTTGGAGAAAGAACCATTGTTGCTAAAACTAGCCTGTACAGAACTCTTACTGAAAAAGGGCACTTCACAAAACGTCTATGCTCCGGTTGCCGCATACCATGAAGTCTAAAGAAAAGGCGACCCATGCCAAATTTGTTCAAGGCCTCCTGAAGCGATTCAAAAATGGCGAATTGCCTTTTTTTGAGAAAATGTTTACCAGGAATCAAGTAAGGTTCTTAAAATTGAACCCTTTGACAAAACAGCGCACATGGTGTAATGTTTAAAGCTCATTTTTAACACTACATGTGTAAGAATGAAATTTGACTGCAATTTCATATGAACAAGGGAAATAGTGACGTCAAAGCTGTATATAACAAAATGTTTACTTGAAGCGTTTAATACTCTTGTGAGGGAGTATGCCCTTACAAGTTGAAAAATTAGTAGCTCCTACCGCTATCGTCCCTGGGCACCGGGCAGTCCAACTCACGAAATTCAATTAAATCTTGGAGTACTGGATTATGCTGACACTGCCATATACACCCCACCTAACACCATGAAACTTTGGCTATTTTTCAAAATAAGAGCAAATATCCGTTGGAAATGATATTATGAGCATTATCAACACGTGATCCTCGCACTGCACAAGGAACATGAAAAGATGAACCTTTCTGATCGACAGTCTGTGAATGTGTGTTTAGGAATTGTGATTATGCAGAGAAGTAGATCATAAACAAGGTTTCAGAACAAAAATATACATTACCTTTTCTTTGTTTTTCATTTATAAGGCATGGAACTTTGGAACTTCCTCATATATTAATGTAAAATGCTAAAATTTGAACGTTTAAAAATTCAAACCCTTTTAAATCGGCAATTTTACAATGTAAATGTGTATAATCCTGTAGAGTTTTTGAAAGCAAATCGAGAAATTCTTGAAATTGATTATTTACCAAATTATTTAGGGTAAACGGTATGAGCTCTAGGGTAAATAGAACAATTATTGAACATTGGGAAACCTCATGAGGACCGAGAGTTATAAATAATATGATGTTAATTAATTTAATACTTACATGTCCGCTCATACCAAATAGTATCATTAAAAGTATTCGTAAAGGCAAATTAGCTTTAAATGAGCGATGCGTCCATAACCTATGAGCACCAACGGTCACGCCCATACCACTAACGACACCAATAAAGACATCTAAAAACAAATAAGTACAGTATTTATAATTATAGAATGTTTTTGGTGTACCAATTTACAACAAATGGTAACTTTCATGCCAAAAATTCTTTTTTTTACTTTTACAATAAATTTTTAATCTGTTATAGTAAATACAAGACTTAACAACCATAAGTTGAGAATTGCTAATCTAGAATATTTTAAATTAAGATAAAGAAAAATTGACAGAATTTATATTTTTGTTATCACGCATGTGATGCAAGTACGTGTACTTTCTTTTAAGTTGGGGTTGGTTATTGTATTTTTTATTTAACGGTCTTTGAAGTTATTCCTGAGAAGGTATTTTTGTGGTATGTTCTCTGTTATCGAACGGAAAGTGAATTATATTTGCCAACGTGCTAGCCTTTATTATTTCTAAAACTAGCTGTTTTTGTATATTTCTTGATATTATACCATTAACATTAAACAAATATCAAATTTGAAAGTTGATATAGCAAGATAAACGAAAAGAGATGAGAAAGTTAGATCCATGCTTATAAGTCGGAAAATAACAGCATTACAGGAACTTCTGGGTGACAACTAAAATAATACACTAATACTTAGTGTTATAGCACGGAAGAAGCATATATTGAGAATTGAATCTAAGTCAGAAGCTTTTGTATAAAGATACTGTGGTGTTAATATTAATATACGGGTGATTAAGAGTGGAGTGCAAAACCAACACTTGAGTTGAAAATTTTAATTGCAATTACTATGAAATAGAAAGGGGTAAATAAAATACATTAGGCATGAAGATTTGTCAAACATGTACAAGATTAGCTAAACAGTTATGAAAGGTTTGTTGCAAAGTATAAATTGGTTTAGTGGGTAAATAAAAATGTTAATGCCTAAAATAGACAAAATAAAAGGACAACAAAATAAAATATTGAGGAATAAATATAAGTTGGACCCAAAGTGCAGGATCAAAGCAATTTTTAGAAAAAGACAATCATAGACTCAATGGGATGCAATAAGGGCAACAATGAGAAATAACAGTCCTACACGTTTAAAATGAAGAATGGTATAGCAACGGAAATGGAGTGAATAAATATAATATGATTATGAAGGGCGAAAATACTTTTGCAAGTAAAGGTAATTGAACTGAAAGAATTGGTTGTGTAATAAAAAAGAGAGCAAATAAGAAAATCTTCATAAGTAAAGGGGTAAACATTTGAATACATCGCCATCGCAGTTAAGTTTCACAGAACATGAAATATCTCTACTGGGGAATCGCTGGAACACTAGTTTGGCAATTACGCTTGAGATTACTTCTGAGAAGAAAACTTACGATTTTGCACAGCTGAGGTCTGTGGAGACGTATGACGTAATATGTTAACAACTAGTAAAGAATTTTTAGTGAAAATTCTACTTCACGTATACCCTCAGGGTTGCAAAAAGTACACGAGGCATGAGCGGTTTGTCGTATACCGTGTGGAAAGCGGCGAGCACCGCATAGGGATATCTATAAGAACGAATAAGATTAAATAGTTAGTTGCGTTTATGGAAACAATACATCTAGATGTGGAGCAATTACTCCTATGGCTGTATTTGAGATACCAAACTGTGTTCTTGGCACTTAGCACGTAATGGTGTCACGTTACATGAGCTTGAAGTACAATTGAATAGTTTCAAAGTAATCATGGGTTTTTATTTTTACTTTGACTGATAGGCTTCACTCATGTAACGAAGTGTTAAATGATGATAACAATTGAAGCTACAAGCAGAAGGAAGATAAGTTTTAAATAGAGATAGCTACTGATAGATAAAAGAAATTATTGTGAAAGAGGCATGAATAATAATTTAGAAATTAAACTAATGTGAACAACTAGGGCAAGAAAGTAAACAGGTAACAAAACGAAAAGGTTCTGAGTACATTTTGTTTAAACTGATGTAGTTTCAATTGAATTTGAGTAATAAACAATTTGTTTATTATTTGTTCTATGCTGTGTTATAGATTCTAGTTTGTTGATTTGTTTATATATGAAAATATGTAATTATGATTTGATACGTATCGAAGTAATATTATATTATAAAAAAATTGAGGTAGTAATTGCATGAAAACGTTGTTAGTACAGGGTGATCCAAAAATGTTGAAGATATCTCAATTTGCTGCCGCAATAAAATATTATAAAGGTTATTAACTCTTTCTTCTTACCTAAACCTTGTTTGTTTAATACCAGTAGCATATCTTGTGGGAAAAGTAACAAATAGAAATTAATTAAAAAATTATTGTTGAGCTTTAAAGTCACCAAAATACTAACGTGCGCTATTCAAACTTTCTGCAGCCTATTTGAATCACTTGCTATAAGGCACGATGAAATTTAGATAAACTACAAGAAGAATTATTTAAAGAAGTGTTTTCATAATTTTGTACTACGTATTTTAGAATACTGACGTTTACAAATAAGCTACAACAGATAGGAAATTTGAAAATAATATCAAAGGAATTACTTAATTTTGATAAAGCGTCATGTCAAATAAAATGTTTTGATTTAAATAAAGTCGACACCCTATAAAATTATAGAAAAACAATTCAAACCTTGCTAAGCTAAATATCTTGATAAGTAGTGTGAGAATAAAACATATTCTGAAAATGTATATTCAAATTAATAACGCCATTTGTGGGGTATTATAAATAACTGAAATACATAGTTAGTGAATCTCGTAATTACTATTAGTAGGAAATCGTTATCGTGAGATAATTAAGATACATCTATAAGATTAGTGGGTAATTATCAACAAATAGATGTAATTGTTACTAGAACAATAGTCTAACAATTAATAAAGCAAACTTGCTAATTACATTAACAATGTGGAAGAATAAATGAACTAGTGGAACAGTTTAATGTAGTAACAAGGAACGACAATAAATACTCAGTTAGAGCACAACAATTTATATAAATAAAATATAACATATTGGTTACCAACAACAAAGGGACAGGCAATAAAAAAAGCAGCGTGAGTCAGTAGAAAGTAACATAACAATACGTTGGCCCAAATAATGATATAGAACGATTTAGTACGTGAACAGAACGAAGCTGATAACATTCTAATTGAACAAGGATGCAATGAAGTCCCAACTTTAGAATTTATTAAACAAGTACAGATAGAACCCCAATTGCAGGAGTAATCATCCGCGACAGTGTTAAGAACTTTCACTCAAATTTAACCAACCGCGATAATAATAGGGTAAAGACCGTTCGATTGATTTCAGAGGACCTTAGTTCTATACGAATAACGAGATCGAGGAATAAGAAATTACAAGGCTTGGTAATGGCAGATGTGATTCTCCGAAACGCCGTTAACAAATAAACGGTTTTTCTCAGAACCAAACTACATTGACGGGGGAAGATATTCGGGAGATTAATCCAACATATAAATATATATACCGGGTGAGTCTGTGAAGCGACACCCTCCTTATCTTAAATATTCAAAAATTTGGTGTGAGGTAGCACACGATTTTCTTTTACGTACATAGATATATAAATATGCAAATTTCCACAAACGATTAAAATATTATATACATTTATTTTGGTCACTCATCCAAGTTACTGGACACGCAAAACCCTCCTTAACTGCACAGATTTCCCTTATAACTCGCTTCAACGCATTTTTTCAGGAAAACCTTTAAGTTTACGGAAAAGAACGGAAAAAACATAAGAACAGTAACAAGTTTAAAAAAAATTGTAAAAAATGTTTTCGAGAACCTCACAAAAAATTTGAAAATCGCAAGGATAGACAGGCCTTTCCGGTCATTCGATTTTAACTACATACTTGTTGTCTCATGTATGCAAGATATAAAACTTAAATATAGTTCTTGATTTTCAGATGATGATTACTTTTTGAGATATGTTCTTCACAACTAATACTCAAAGTGCTTCCGGTTACTCGATTTTTAAAAATTTATTAGAGAAACCCCTTAGTTAATATAAAACTAAATTAAGTATCTAATAAATATACTAAATTTAAAAAATAGTTATAGCCAATTTCAAAGAAAGCGAGAAAACGAAAAATTAGGCAAATATCTAAAAATGACAGAAATAAATTGGTACTGCCGGGTATTTGGTTTTAACCAAATTTATGATTTTACAGAAAGAGGCGATTATGACCTCAAATATAAATTTTCATTTAGTTGGGGCTTTTTGGTTTTCGAGTTACCGTGTCCACAGGCATACACGCAAGCAAGCACGCGTGCGCACATGCACTCGTACACCCACCCACTTACCCACACACACACATACACCCATACACACACATACACACACACACGCACTTACACACACACACGCACATACGTGCACACGCGCACACGCACACACGTGCACACGCGTACACGTGCGCACCCACGCACGCACGCACACACACACACATACACACACATACAGACACTCGCACGCAAGCACGCATGCGCGCACGCACGCACGCACATATATATATATATATATATATATATTGTGGTTACAATTTTAGTGCATTATGTATGTACAATTATTTCTAATACTCAATATATCTGTCTCTCCGTTATGTTGCTACTCTTACTGTTTCATCTTGATATATTTATTTTTTAAATTAATTTGTTCGAATGTGTACGATACTGTTTGCCAGGTGTTTCTTAATTATTTTGAGTTTTAATGGGAGGAAATCTGTTTAAGTTTTTTAGTTTAGAAGTGCACATTACTACAGAAAAGTTTGCTGTATTTTTATGTTTACATATTAATTGTGTAGTCGCGAAATTTGATATTTTAAACAAAGTTAATTTTCATTAATAAATCTAGTAAAACTCTTAATTAAGTATGTAAAGAAAAAATCATAATGCTCTTTAATAACTTATAATTTTTTCTTATTAAAATAGATCATAATTACGCCATAATATAAGTCTGAAATTGCTTAACCAAGGAAATCGAAAAACTACGCAAAAAAAGGCGCCGTGAAGACCAAATAGAAGTATAATGTTAAACCATTTCAAATTTTCATTGAGTTTGACGAATGCTGCTACATATTTCTTCAAAGGAATAATTTTCTTATTGTATTTGAAATTAGCATAATTATTAACTACGGTGCATTCTGGTCGTTGTAGATCCATTTCTTCGGTTCAGTTGTCTGCTATTTTTCTGAAATTAAAATATATTCTGTTAGATTAATTTTTTATCAAATGAAAAATAGAATTTACAAGATATTAATTAAATATTTTGAAGATTTTGTTTCGGGTGTTTATAGGTTCTAATTACTAGATCATCTGCAAATCATTGCATAATTTGTATACAACTTGCGTATGTTTTGGATTATAATATTTAAGATTTTTAGGAAAAATAACGGGTGTCCCAAGAAACGCATTTAAAATTCAAACTATAGTAAACACATAAATTAAAGCTGTGAAATTTTCAGTTTGAAAGAACGGCAAGACTTTAATCTACACTCTGCCCATATCAATAGACACTTCATTCGTTTTGGTGTTCAGTAGTTACAGCTGTTTGTGCCAATAGTATCGTTTCAAAATTCAATCTTATTTTCACGAACATAGGTCTTGTAAGTAAATAAATTGTTAGAGGTAATTCTGGCGAATAACGCACTCTAAGTTTAGTAAATAATAACACGTTTTGGGGTAGACCGTTCGATATGCCGCATTAGTGTCCGGGTTGTGGAGGAAAGACTTTCATCACACCGAAGAAGAAAGATGAAGTAAGTTAGCACATAGTAGTAAATCAATGCCAATTAATGAGAAGACTGGCGCAAATTATTAGTAAGTCTAGTTCAATTATGTACTGCGATCTCAAAACATTGAACCCTAATGAATACCAAGGTGCCATAAATTAAAAGTTCTCGATGTGGCGAAACGTGCTAGAGATTGTCAATTGTTTAAGCGATTCCTGAAATAGTTAGATAACAGGTACACACCTAGTTGAATTCTCAAAATTGTCACCCCTGGTGTCATGAAAATTCCTGCAGCCTTAAAAAATTGGTATAGAATATAATTGACTTTAAAAAGGACTGTCGAACAAATTTTCTTCGATATCACAGTTAGTACTGATCGGTATGGAGGGATAGTAACCACTTTCATAGTAAATTTTGATCAAAGTGAACAAGATCTTGTCACCGTTTACACCACTGTGGGCACTTGGGACTTTCTTCGTGCATATTTTGAAAAGTAGATCAACGTCTAAGACCGGTCACAATTAATGTCGTCCGAAAAGTCATAATTTACCATAAGAGACTCTAAAGGAGAATTTTTATGATTGGATTGACTAACAGGCTACTATTGAATTGCTTGTACGATCCCTTTGTACGACAACCATGGATATTTCAGTCTGGGGTATTTTAAAAAATGAAGTTTATTCCCTCAAGATTCTAGATATTGAGTATTTGAAAACCTACAGTCCCAGAAGATATCCAACGAAATTTGTGTATCAGTGCTGAAAAGACTTAATATTTGGATAGAAGGGCGTGGAAACCACTTTAAGCGCCTTTTGTAGGTTCATTTAGTATTACATGTATAGGATATAATATATAAAATGTTGTTTTCAATTTCTGTATTGATAATTTGTAGTTTCATTTGTTGTGTATTATTGCAGCAAACGCATTTTTGATAACTGACTTGTGGCCCTCTCTGTATTACTTTGTTAAGGAACGGATATTAAAATCTTATTAATTGAAATGTACAATCAAACTTAATAGAAAAAAATTAAATTCTAGCGGAAAGTTAAATCCATAAATTATTGCAGTATGTGGTGGAAGTTTTATACAGATAAAATGTCCGTGGTAATTGTGAAAAGCGTTTACGCTACTGTATAATTAATGGCATGCCGAATACTGTATTTTTCATACAATAATTGAATAAATCGGAGAACTAATTAGACACGAATAATATAATTCATATATGGCATCCATAACTCAAATTTCTGCAGTAGGAAATGAAATACTCATTATAACGTCATTCATAATTTAAATAATTTTAAATATCACGGTAATGATTTTTTAAAACTATTTGAGGAAATAAGCTTGTACGTACAGAAATTTTAGACGAAACTGATTCCAATCCTAATCGATTTTAACGAAGCAAAAATACCAAAAATCTAAAATCCGTAGATACTTTCGATGCCGTGAATGACCGCAACTTTGTATTGAACTTTAGTCACAAATTTTAAAGGCAAAGGTACGTGTAAATATTTAATTTGTAATGTAGAAATACGGACACTTGACAAATTACTTTTGAAAGAAAATATAGCCATAATAAGTACAAGGGCTCTTCTCGAATATGTATATGCAAATGCTTTCTTAAACTGCTCTTTATTGTACATTTGTAATTATAGTAAACAAATTTGTAAGGTTTTTCGCTTGCATGAGTTCGCAAATTCTCTATCCAATTTCGCTTAAAACAATCACAGCAAAATATCAAACTACTCATTTCAATACAACTATAACCACAATGTAAGTGTTTGTAAACTTTTCCTCCAGCAGGAATGTGTACATGCTTTATCAATATCATTATCATATTGGGAATATATAATATTTTGACAAAAAATTTTGTGAGTCAAACATATTTACTTAATTTAGTGACAGTGTTTAGTAAGCAATCAATTCTGTACAATATTCTAGAAAGAGAACGCGTTTGTACTTAACCCACGTATTTGAAAATGCTTAAAAATGATATACTGCCAAAATGCAGTCGCGAATATTGTATAAACGTTTTTGAGTCAACTTAATACCAACGTAAATTTAATTTTCTAAGCCATTAAGTTAAAAAGATGTTAAAACCTAATTTAAGTCAATATATTCGTTCATATTGTTTACCATGTTTACAATTTTATACCAATAAGAATTATTCGACCAATATATGTAAACAACGTTATGACTAATTTTTGAGAAAAGCGTTAATGCATATTTTAACGCAATGGTGTTAAACAACGTATTGGCGATATATGGGTTTATAAGACTAGCCCAACTTGTTAAATAATAAATAGAACGATTCATTATTTAAACTTTGTATAAACAGTATAGTAAATATCACTTCAACAAATACTCTGTAGGGATGGCAATATCATATACTTTATAAGAAAATTTTCAAACATCGCAAATTTTGGTACTTATTAATTATTTATTATTATTTTGTTATTTACTAATAAGTAATAATTTATAGTATCAAAAGCTGATCCCCAGTTCGTATTTGTACAAATTATTCAGATACAGAAGTTTAAATGTCTTTCTATTTTTGGTAATCGTACAATTTCAATTTGAAATTACTTTACATCTCTAGAGATGGCGCAATCACTATAATTCGTAATCTAATTTCATTTAATACATGTATATAAACTTGCTTGCTACGCGATTCCAAACGTAAAACCGTAGTTTGTAACTTCTCGACAAAACTAGTAATAAATAAAGATCTAAGACTACGCGCTTATCACAGCAAGAATAGCTAACTTTTTACTTTTCGTTTAAAAATATTACAGAAGAATCTGGTGTGAGATAACACACGACTTTTTCTTACGAATATGGATTTGCAAATAATGTTTACAAATGATTAAAGCATTATTTACGTTTATTTTGCGAACCATACCTGTCACGATTACCTATCCAAATCACAGGATATGCATAATGCTGCTTAACTCCAAAGATTTTCTCTGATAACTCGTTTCAACGCATTTCTTCAGAGAAATCGCTAGATTCTCCGAAAATAGCATCATAAGAACCGTAACAAGTTTTAATAACATTGTTATAACCGTTTCCGAGAAAATCATAAAAAATTAAAAATTGCAAGAATCAAGTGGTACTTCCGGTCATTAGATTTTAATTAAATTCTTGTCGCCTTATGTCCAGAAGATAGGAATATTAAATATAAAATTTCACATTTTTGTGATGTGTTTGGTCTTTGAGATATGGTTTCACAATTAAGTACGTCCGTTACTCGATTTTTAAAAATTTATCAGAGAAACGGCTCAGTTAATATAAAACGGACTAAAGTAGCTAAAAAATGCACCAAGTTTATAAAAAATCGTTTAAGCCGGTTTCATGAAGATCGAGGAAAACGAAAAATTCGGAAGTTATTTAAGAGTGACAGAATAAAGTGATACTTCTGGCCATTAGATTTTAACTAAATTCTTAATTTTATATGCAAAGGTTGTTATGACCTCAAATGTAAATTTCTATTTAGCTAGAACTTTTAATTTCATAATTATTTTATTCAAAGTTAATGTTAAAATTACTTCCGGCTAATCGATTTACAGAAAATTTCAAGAGAAACAGTCCAGATTATAACAAAGGAAATTAAATCTAATCTAATAATATTAATGAAGTTGTTATAGCCGATTTTAAGGAAATCGCGAAAAACCAAAAAATAACAAGAGTAAAGGGTACTTCCGGTTAACCGATTTCAGTTGTTGCATTGATGTGAATGGATGGATATAAACTCATATAAAAAATTTTATTTATCTACGACTTTTGATTTTTGAGCTATCGTGTTCACAGACATACTTACACACCCACGCACGGACATCAGCATTCATTCAGGCACCGACGTATGGAAGCACGCACATACGCATGCGCGCGCGCATGCACGTTTTACGCGCGCACGCATGCAGGCAAGCACGTACAAACGTTCGCGCGTGCGCGCACACACGCACGCACCCATGCTGGAACGTACGCATGCCCGAACGCACGCATATATGCACGTACGCACGCATGTACGGACGTACGCACGCACGCACGCACGCACGTAAATACGTACATACACGCACACACGTGTATACACGTGCAATCACGTGCGTACATACACATGCGCACACAAATATTGAAACTGTAAAAAGACGCTTTAAAAACGTGAAATTTATCAGAGTATTACAACGCTGGACTCACTATTTGAATAAGGGTGATACATATAGAAAAAGGATTGCTAGAATTTGTGTTTTGACGTGACAGAATTTTAAATCAACAACTAGAGGTTGAAGGTATACATTCAATCTCTAGTTGTCTGTCGTAGCGCAATTTGGTATTATGAACTGAGTATTAATTAATTTAATTAATACACAAAACCTTTTCTTAACTTTTAAATCAGCAATTAACGCTGGATTCATTGCTCATGCCACAAACCTACATAAATAGGCTTTGCAAAGTAAAAATGAAATTGGCTCCGTAGATTATAGACTGACTGCATGCACATTTTTTCAATAGAAATGTAAATATCTTTGAAACGGCTAATTATATATTAAAATATTAAGGGTGCTATTTAAAATAACGAAATTGACCCAGACCTCCGGCATAACCGGAAACGTTAGAAAGAAAACTTTTTAGTGAAATTAGCACGTAAGATACCCTTTACATATACATTTACGATCGTGATATAGTAAAAGCATAAACAAATTCAGATTCATTGTATAAATGAATACTCCTACTAGTAAATGTATATTACTAGTACCTACCATTGAAAAGTAAAATTAGTTTTTCTATCAAATGACTGGTTAAAATATGAATGGCAGAAATTATTGGTTAGGTTAAGTTAAGTTAGATTAAAACATGGTAATAGTAGTAACTATAACAACTACTAATATAACCATTAACTATTGGCTTTTTTTTAATTTCTGCATTTCATGCTTTAACTCAAATAGAATTTAAGTAGAATGCTTTCCCCATAGTGTTTTAGTAAATGTATACATTTGCTAGGAATAGTACACATTTATAGTTACTACAGATACTTTTACTAAAGTCCTACGTTAATGTATACATTTACTAGGAAATGTATACATTTACCATAATTTACACTTTTACTGTAATATATATGTAATATATAAACACACACACACACACACGCACGCACGCACGCAAGCACGCACGCACGCACGCACGCACGCACGCACGCACGCACGCACGCACGCACGCACGCACGCACGC
>JAHWXV010632204.1:0-11731 GCA_024586415.1 Phrixothrix hirtus | reverse complement strand
ACCCTTAAACTATTAAATAAAATGAAAAAAGTATGATAATAGCCACATTAGTAAAAACCATTTTTGATATGCGAAGTTCTCTTATTTTCCATAGTGCGTCGTGGTGATGCGGGATTTTTTCTTAAGCAAATAACGGTGTTTTTCACGAACACTCCAGAATATCAAAGCAATATATTTCAAAGAATTCGTTACATTTTTAAAAAAAAATTCAATATTGTTTGTTCCAAAAAATTAATAGAATAATTTGCTTTCTTTGGAGACAGAGAACTGATACTAACCCGTTTCTTGAACTGTTCCTTTGATCAAAGCATACGTTGTGAGATCCTTCGGTACCAAATTTTCACTTTCTCGTTTCAATTTTAGTCAAGTCAGATGTACATAGGTTAACGCATTACTCCTTTTAGGCTTCGCTGAGCCGTTTTGGATCAAATTAGCTTTTCCGATAAAATTCGCTGACACGTCCGGTAACTCGGTCCCACAATCAAGTAAACATCGTGATATATTTTATCAGCGATTCTTTAGGATCGATTTTCTCATTTTTTCACATTTTAGATATTCTAGCTGATGAAAGCTGCTCTGAGCGTTCGCCATCATCTAATTACGTTCACCCGTTCTTGAAACGGTTATACTAGTCTCTAATTTGGTTAAAACTTATGAAGTTTGCAGCAAAACGTCAGCCGTTCGTTGCGCTTTAATGTACGTAATTTTTTACCAAATACAAATATCAAGAATTAAAATAAAATGATATCACTTACAACACCATCTGACAAACTGATTCATAATGGATACATATAGTGCATGCACAGTTGAAAATGGGGTTCGCTTGAATCGCATACATAGACACCTTGCACCTCAAGTGTGTACTGTAAAAAAGTAACTTTCATCTTCGGTGTCAAAATGAGCATCAACAAGAGCTTGAACCTGTTTAGCCGCTTTATCCTCCCTGCAATTCATATTTCAATTTTTCGAATAGTCGGGGGTTAAATTTTGGTTATTCCTTCATAGTCGTATTGAAGATAACGGCTATTTATAAGATTGTGTTTTTGTGTAGTACACGAATATCTCAAGTCAGTTTCCACCGCCTAACGGTTATTCTAGACGATTAAAGTTTCGTTGAAATTTGTTTAGACTTCAAACGTCGGTCACGGTTTAGTTCAGCTTTCACAAGATCAATGTTTCCCAAATACCGATTTCAGCAGGCCGATTAGAGTGAAGACTGTCTTCTAGAGTTTGTCCCTCTAATTTGAATAACGTAATCCATTAGTTTATAGCTCCATATAATGGGGAATTTATTGCGGTTTAACACCTTCTTTGCTCAAAACATTTGATCAACACATACATGATATTCGATTCTAATCGTTGTGAAAAACTTGTCTCACGTATATTTGAAACAAGCTTAAAACCAAATTACCTGACATACTAATGCAGCGATGTACGAGGCCGGATCACACGATAAACTGGTTCAGATCTGGTTTGTCCGAAAGCATACCATGTATAATAATGGATTCATGTCTTAGCGGTTGTTACAAATCTATACAGGTTATTCCAAGTCTTTTTTACCAACACTACTTGAGACAGTTGACATCAAATGCATACCCTCCAGCGACAGCAAATGCGGTATAAATTTGCAGATAATCTGTGCATATTCAGCTAGTTTCCTAAATTGGGATTTATCTGACCTTTCGATATGTGTATCATTTACCATATCATTTATTAATAATTTTCGGCACTATGTTCGAACATCTACTACAGATATCATCAGTGCTTGTCTTTCCCCTCTTGAATTAATTAATCCAACCTCAAAGGTTACGTACGAAGTAGTATCCACATCCAATGTGTTTACCATATTATTGCGCATTACCTTCCCTATCATCTATTTTTTTACAAGGTACTCAGTTCTGACCGTTATTCAATTCTGCTACTAAGAACACTAATAGACGATTAATTTCTATTAGTTATGTTATTATCCACATAAAATTTAATTATTTACAAACATTATAACTAGTACTAAGCGTTGGTTTGATTTGGATCCCACAGTAACTTCATTGCTGCTCCCGATTTTTGTAGAAAATCTGGCTATTTCGATCTTTTCATTATTGATGGAGATTCTCTATTTTTTTGCGTAATTGAGGATGCAACTGAAGCAGATCCTCATTTTGACTTTAACTGCCACAATATTCCGATCTGCAACGAAGATGGATATATTGTCAGCGGATTGCATGATTTGGGCCTTTTTGAAATTCCGCAATTTCGGTAAGTCGGATACAAAGTTGACGAATATGATTGGTGATAAAATCGAACCCTTTGCACGGCCATCGTCTTTTCGTTGATAGTGTCTACCATAACTTAAGGCCGAAGACTTTTCCTCTTAGAAAATATTGAGGAAAGACTCCCACTAAACTCTGTCGTAGGCTTTCTCTAAGTTGAAGGAGGCCGTCAGGACTCTGCAGTTTGTTTCTGTAGTCTTAATAGCCGTGATTTCTGTCGCTATTATAAGTTGAAGCGCATTGACTTTAGTTATGTTGTTGGTATATTGGTCCTGAAGTGAGTCTGCTATGAACTCTGCTTTCTTTTTCATGAAAGATTAGTTTGCCATCGTGGAAAATAGGTGTGTTGGCATCCTTATCTTTTTCAAATTTCTTAAGAGCCTCTACATCTTGGCGTTGTCTGTCTCGGAAACTTCCATGGTTTCATTCGAATTTCGTGTCCACTTTCTTCCACTTTTTTACGGAGTGTCGCATATTTTAGTTCGTTTTGAAGGTGGCGGGTTCTTTATGCCATGGTTTTGTTTTTTATAAGGGGCTTCTCTATTTAGTAAAGACTCCAGCCGTTCTCGACACTAGTTCATAGTGGTGAGTGATTGGTTTGTAGTGTTTGCTTGATTGCTGTCGTAAATCTGTATATTTCCGCTTCCACGCCCGCCTCCGTGTTAAGATGTATAACTGTCTTGTATACTGTCATCTGAAATTAGTATCTTTGTTACTTTGTTTTGGTTTTTGGAGTTGCTTTGAACGGTTTTGGCTGCCCTCCTACTGATAGTATGACTTGAAAGTGGCCGGGGGAAAACTCGTGGATGGTTTGAACTTCTACGTAATATACTCGTATATTTCGTTTTATAGATATCAGTAAGGTGTTTCTACGGTCGGTAACTGATTTTTCAATGCATGCATTGAAATGATAGGCCAGAGGGGTATATTTTTTTAATATTATTTTAATTAAAAATGCTTCCAGATGAGTTTTTTATATAATGGTTTTTAAATCTGTTCCGTACAATACAATCAAAACTTTTGTCGGCATTTGTTGTTGCGGCTTTGACTTGTAAACTGTAATTTGTGTCTATGGCCTTGCTATTGTGTTTGGATAAGATAACCTCTTGATTAACTAATAGGTGGTTTAACTACTTAAGTAAGACGCAATTAATGTTGGATCCGAAATCGTTTAATGGAATCGTTATACTACTGTCAACCTTTTGATTTAGATTTCTGGCCTGCATTCCATGCACGCACCAATCACTTTTAAAGACGATAAATCATTTGGATTTTAGAAAATTTGGGAGGATTTTTCAAAATTGGATATTAATTTTATTAAAATCACTTTTTCGGCTAGAAATTTAATTATCATAAATGATTTAAAATTTATCACTAAGCTGATTTCTTCGTTAATAAATTTATATAATTGTTAAATCAGTTGAATTATAACTTAATTTAAAATCGACACACTACGAGATTTACTCATACTGCCACTTTTAATTGATTTTCTGATAGTAATTAGCCTGTCATTATGAAGACTTCGTTTTTGACATGATGCAAAATCGACACTTCAAAATTTTTATAATGGGTTCTCTTTATAGCTGAATTCTAATTCAACAGGAACTGCTATCATCTTTACTGTATGAACTGTCACCTTTATCTAATCTGCATTTAACGACTAATTACTGCTCTTCTGATCAACTGCTGTCAGATGCCCGACGTATCAGCATTGTTTTAAATTTGTATCACTATCGGGTAACTGTACTAATTAAATATGTATTTATTGTTGTGATTTATTATTTCTGATACAACAAATTCGTATGATCAATTGAATACAACTTAGTGCAACGTTTAACTTAACCATTATTTTAACTTCTTAACATCTTATCACCGATATCAGTCTGCAATTTACTCTGTTAATTACCTACTCGTAATTATTAAAAATCTAAAAGCGCCAAATTTGCTGCAATTTGTACTTTGGCTATTTATCTTAACATTCACTTGTCACACCTGAGATTATTGAGCAGTTGGAGAGCCTTATCAAGTGAAAGTGATCACATAACGAACGTAAGGGTACTTTGGTTCAGCCTTTCTTTACATTGTCTTTTAGCGTAGTTTACATTGGCTTTTAACATAATTTACATTGAAGTCCACGTGTCATAGTTTATATTGACAACCAACTTAGATTGTATTAGACTTCACATTTATTGTTACCATTGTTTACAATATTACTGTTGGAAAAACCTATGTGAACACCAATAGAATTTAAATTGGGTGTCAATGTAAATAAAGGCACAACGAATGTAACTTTATGTTCGTTTTGTAATCATCTTCACTTGATAAGGCTCTCCGGTTGCTCAATAGTCTCAGGTGTGGCGTGTGAATATTAGAATGGATAACCAGAATACAAATTACAGTGTTTTGAGCATTTTTAAATCTTTAATAATTACGAGTAGATAATTAGCAGGGTAAATTGCAGAATGATATCAGCGATAAAACGTTATCATAAGTTGACGCCCATTCTTCGTTATGTAGCAACTGCCCCATAAGCTGTGTTTAAATTTGAAGTCGTTGGCTAGAAGGACCTAGGTCTTCTTGAGCGAGAGTGTTTATGGGTCTGCTATAAATGCCGTAAAGTAGCAATGCTTTCTCCCCAGTTTTATCTGGGAGATGATAGTTTCAAAATTGCTTTATTAACCTGACGTTCTAGTCTTCTATTTTTGACGCCGTTTGCATTCCAGGTGATTATGCTTAAATCGCTTTTCTTATCCATAGAGAAATCTACAATTGTGGGAGTTTTGCGACAAGGAGCCTTTTGACGATGGTGTTGAATTTCCTGATCAGCGTATCAGACCTCCCTTCGACACAGTGGGTTGCTGATGTTTTTCGTCTCTCGGCGTAGGACGTCTTTGGGGCTCGCTTCGCACTGTTATATTGTCTGGCAACGCCTTGCTTCGCTTTTTCCTTTACCGTTGTTGGATTCTGCGGGCAGCTTTAACTACTTTCTGGGGGATTACCACCACTGTTAGCTCACTTGTCCTTTAACTTGATACATTGGAAGGATGTGTGGTTTTCTGCACATTTGACGCATTGAAATTATGCTGTGCAACGGAAAGCAACGTGACTGTAGAACTAGCAACGAAAGCAATGCGTCGTTCCGGTTGGGTGTCGTTTTGGTTCTGTGGTAATTATCAATTACATCACGTCCTTAAGTTGGAAAATTACTCTTCCTTTATCTACTTTTTCCGTATCCACAAGTATCAGCGGGAACTTCTTGTTTTTATTAACCACTCTTAAGGCCCAATTTAATAGTAGCTTCTTAACGTTGACGTTCTTTGATGGAGATGGACTCGGGAATGCCCCTGAACACAATATTCAATTCATTCTCTTGAGGCAGTTGGAATGCGTGGAAAGGCCCTTCCGTAGTTTTCATTATTCGTTTTAGCTTTATAAAATCTTCAGGCGATTGTGGGAAGAATTAATGCCCTCGTGATGGTTGAGGTCTTTAACAAACTGGATATTATTTTCCTCAGTAATTTGTTTAGTCACCTTATAATTGTCCCCGTTGCGGATGGCTATATAGGTTTTCTTGGTTCAGGAGGCATTGGTGTTGTGGGATTCCTAGCGGGAACTTTTAATGGAGGAAATTGTACCATTTTCCTAGTTTACGTCAGTGATATCTCGGAGTCCAGGATGCTTGTCTTCATTGCCGTGATTCCATATTGATTACGAATTTCCATTCTGATTCGTCTACGTTTTTATTATTCTTGGGGATGCGGAATCACTCGTGCTCTGTTGGTCCTCTGTCTTGTCATTAATTACAGCTCCGTTTGGTCTTGGATGATCACTTTAATATCTGCTATTCTTGCTATCCCTGGCTCTGCTAAAAGGCGAGGTAAGTCTGCATGTTGTATGACCGAAGATATATCGCTTACCATCGTTAGTGTTGTGTTTGGCGCATGCTCCTTGAGAGTAAATCAGCGCTACCACACCGCGTAGTAATGGAGAAACGCATATCTCCTTGCTATTAGAATTCAAGACTAATACGTTCGGGACCCGACTCACCGCAACAAAATTGAAGAGTCCTAAGGTACCACGATGCTATTTCGTCAAGAAGGATTTTTGGGTGAGAAAACTAAACTAGAGGACGGCGTCTAATCGTGTGCTATATACGTATGGGCAGGAACAAATACGGCCTGGGTCATAGAAGTACTTTTACATTGTTTTCACGTAGAGAACCTGTCTAGTAAGGATATGGTATATCCATCCAGGCCGCTTCCACCTATTGACATGCCTCCTCCCTATTAGTACCAGAGAGCGGATTGCATAGAAGACGGCATCTAATCATGTCCCATATATGCTGCATCGGGGACAAATCTGGCGAGCGCCTGGATCATGATTGTACACTTACATTGTTTTCACGTAGAAAACCTGCCGAGTGAGGTCTAGTGTTATCTTGTTCGATTGTGGCATTTGAAATTGTTTACACAAAGGGTACCTTTACTGGTTCCAATATGTTTTTTACGTATAACTTTTGACTGTTACGGAGAGTTTAAGATGTATTATTACGGAAATCTTACATGCATATTGCTACCTCCGCAGTCATAATTCCTGTCCTTTATACAGTATGCCGCATAAAAATGTAATCTTTAGCGCCTTTTTCGGTGGTTCTTCTGTGCAACCTTAATCGAGTATTATGAATTTATAATTAAATTCGCACAAGTATTCGCTCCCGTTGCTAACAATATTAATCATAGCGCCATGCAAGTTGTTTTCGTCAACGATGCGATGTTCGCTGTAGGAATACTAATGAACGGTAACTGTGTATCCCCATTCTCATCATACAATTGTAAACAAATCCTATGACCCATCAAATCTTCCGAATAAGTGGTTTTAGAAGAAGCACGCGAACTTGATCTACTTCCTTCTTTATCTTCCACAATTCATGTATTCCAACATGTAATAACATTTGTGTGACTGTGTGGGCAATTTCAAGAAAACAAACACTACCTTCCGCAAAGCGGTAATGCACCTCCTTTCAAATGAGGTGAATTGATAACACGGCATGTATTGACGTTTACGAGGCATCATTTACGGAAGATAAATGCAAACTGAGGAATATTTCATACAAAAGAATATTCTATTAACATAACTTATATAATAGTTTATACATTATTTCTACCTACGCTATAAGCTAAGTTATAATTACGTTAAAAGTTAATCATTTTTAAATTCTCATGATTTGCTTAACTGTTTATGAGGAGCGTTTGATTAGAATTTTAAAAAGTCAGAAGCTCGTTTTAAAGGCGGTAAAATTTCAATTGGTGATAGAAGGTCCGGAAGAGTTCAATAGCATTTTATTTGAAGCTGTATAAAATCTGACCTATAATATTTACCAGATTTTATATTGGACTTTTTCCCTCCATGCTCCATCAGAACTTTCAGCCTAAGGAATATTCCTGTTACATAATTACCAATTTTTCTTTTAACCATTTCATTTTTAAACTCCTTTTCTTTCTTTTTCTTTGCTCTTTGAGCTCATGATTTATTTTTATTTGACTCGGTTCGAGGTTTTTATCGTCATTTTTTCAAATGATGCTGTTTTTGCTAGGCTAGTGACCTTATTGTGTCTGTTCCATGGCGCAGTTTCTAACGTAACAACTGCAACTACGTTTTCCCTATTTGTCGTAGAAATAGAAGGAATACTGATATTCACCTTGGCGATTTATTGTGTTATGTTTAATGGAGTAGACGCATATTCGTTTGTGTATTCCATATCCACCTGAGATGAGGGAGCTGGCGAAGATATTGCTGCATTTTGATCAACTAATTGTTCTCTGTGCGTGATTGCAGATTACAGAAAGCCTTCCTCATTGAATATTTCAGGATAATAATATTAACCTGAGTAAAACTTTGTGACTACAGTTTTTACAAATGTAGAGATGTTTTAAATCGTAACTTTTCAAGATTGGACAACATTCAATTGTTCATGGCAATACCATATTTTGTCTTGAAACATTAGTAGACAGCAAATCTAGTAGCTGGAGAACATTGCTACAAACAGTTAGCATAGTCAACAATGTTATTCCACTATTTTTTTCAAAATTGATCCTTTTAATGCTCACATCACTTTTATGGTTGTCTAAAACAGAAGCGTGGGACATTTTTGAGCCAGCGAATGCTTTACAAAATATGTCAGCAATTTAAACAAAATTTTTACAGTCATCGAATCACTGGAGTATGCATCACTGAATACTCTTTTTGGGTTACTATTGAAAAAGCCTCCAGAAAACACAAAAAACGACGGGATGATGTTACCAATCGTGTTAACAGCCAAACAAACTATTACAAGGGTACCTTGTTCGGTGGAAGTCACTCACCTAATTTAACGTTGTTACCTACTTGCTAGTATTCCTCGCCAATTTTCGGGCGGTGTCGTCAAAGCATTCAGATTGCTGCATTATGATATGGAAAGAGATTTATTAAATTGGCTAAAAGATCGGCTTCATTGAGAAACTAGAAAGCGACTTCTGTCTGTCTACTTGCGAACACTTTAGGACATTTTTATAATCTATATCATCACTATTCTATATTATTTAAGGTTTAAATCGAAATTTATCTCTAACTTGTTTCTCATTATCAAAAAAGTCGTCGGCATCTTTCTTATTACAGCTAATAGTTCTAGTAGACGAGCTACTTCAGGTGTCCGAAAACCTATTTTTGGATTTAGAAACATTTTTCCCCAGATCTCTGATATGTTCTTCAATCAAACCATATTCATTCCATTGTTAGTTAATAAGTAATCAACTAGTAATTTCTTTTCTCGCATCACAAAAATCTCTGAATCATTCCACTGGGTCTTTTTGTCTTCTAGTTTACTTTATTTCTTTTTTGCTGGTCAATTTTATATTTTCGCAATGTTAATCTATCTATGTTGAACTTAATTACAATTTTTTTATAGAAGCGCTTTTTCTATTTCTTTTAACGCATTTTTTAATGTTTACATACTAAAACCACATATCTACTTCGTACCGTTCTTCGGTTTCTAACAAATATCCATCTTATCTAAATAAATAAAAAAACTACTAAAATTTAACATTAAGCTCATTTCTGATAAAAATGAGGAAAGATGACCCATTGATCAACTCTGTCCGTCTCAAGTGGCTTAAATCTTCTGACCACTACTTTCCTCAATTCGAATCAACTTTTCAGAAAATTTAAAAAGTTTTCGATTCACCCCGTAATATCCATAACTTTGAATAAAGAATCATTCGTTCATTTATTATATCATTTTTATAACTATTATTTGGAATATAATGTGTCCCAAAAGTCTTGAAATTAACTCTTGCCATGACTTTGACAAGCAAGGTCTTTTCTTATTTCACACACAACAAATGTAATTTTTATTAATTGTCACTGGCTATTACAAATTACTACCAAATTTGTATTTATTATTTATTATACTTAAAAATGTTCACACAAGAGCAACAGATAGTTATTGTGGTAGTAATTTGTAATAATCAATTACAACTAATAAAAATTATTGTGGAAGGAAGTAATTTGTAATAATCAGTGACAACTAATAAAAATTGCATTTTTTGGTTGTGTGTGTTTTGTTTTAATTTTAATATGTGTGTGAAATAAGAAAATACCTTTCCTGTCAAATTCTGGCAGGAGTTAATTCCAAGACTTTTGGGACACCTATTAGATCAATTCAAAATATTACTAATGATTGTTATTATAAAAACATACGTCTGAGTGTAGCCATTGAATTATTATTTAAACACTATAACAACTACTTAAATTTAAAAATAAACATTTTTCAAAGTTTAACAATAATACTCTGCTAAAAAAAAACTGTTACTGTAACGACAAATCAATTTTAAATTAAATAATCGAATTAATATCAAGTTAGAACAGCTTTTTAATTTATAAATTTGTTTTATGCTATAGTATTTTAATCTGACATTAATTGTTTCCAACTTACAGTCAAGAAGGTGTAATTTTAAAACTGGTATACACTTTAGTTGAAAGAACAGAAATTATTTTTGTTTATGGCCAAGAAAATCGGTGCGCTCGTAGAACGGCGATTATTTTTGATGAGAGATATCCCGACAAAAATATTTCTCATCGATACGTTATCAACTTGGTGCAGACATTTGTAGAAACTGATTCCGTAAATAATAAGAAAAGAAATCGACCAAGAGTTTTAAACTAAGCCGCACAGATTGAAGTTCTGGGTCATTTTGCGATAAATCCAAGAACCTCGATTCCTACAGTTTCCAACCAAACTAATATTTCCAATGGGTCCGTGCACAAGGTACTGAAATTAAATAAATTCTTTCCTTACAAAATTCAAAATTATCAAGAATTGAGTGAAGACGATTATGATAGAAGGATCGAATTTTGTGAGGAAATGACTCAAAAAATTCAAAATGACCCATATTTGGTAATAAATATCTGCTTCAGCGATGAATCAACATTTTTGTTTGAATGGATGAGTTAACAAACATAACTGCATATACTAGGACAATCAAAATCTTCAAGTTTTCGTGAAGATCATATGCAATTTCCTGAAAAAGTTAATGTTTGGGCTGGTATTTTAGGAAATGACATCATTGGTCCGATTTTTATTCAAGGTAACTTAACTGGATTAATGTATGTTGACCATCTAGAAAATACCATTGATTCGCTTATTACCCAGTCATTGGAAGATCAAGTCAACGCAGAAGAGAACATGATTCTTAACGAGCAGAATCTGTATTTTCAGCAGGACGGAGCACCTCCTCATTACGCTTTACCGGCGAGGAAATTTTTGGATCGCCAACTTCTGGGAAAATGGATTAGTAGAAGAGGTGCTCTGGAATGACTGGCAAGATCTCCGGATCTCACACCACTTGATTTTTTTCTGTGGGGTCATTTAAAAGCGGATGTATACAAAACTTCACCTGAAAATATTGATGAACTCAAAAATCGAATTGCGGAAGAATGTATATGGATTACCCGTGGAACATTTCAACATGTGCGAGAAGAATTCGAAAATAGATTGTATTATTGCTTAAATAATAATGGTGCACACTTTGAATATTTAATACATTGAATTACTTAGTATAGTAGTACATTTTTCTGAGTAGATAATAGAAAATTAAATTATTTTTGTACAACGTTTTTGAGTTTTAGTTTTAGTTTTATATTTTGTAAATTCTTGTTATTTTATACGTAGTAAACATGTCGTTTGGATTAAATAGTGTTGTAGTTAATTATTTGCAACTATCTTGTTAATAACATAGTGGTTTTTATCAATATCGATGGTGCTGTCAATATTTTGCAACTAATTGTCCAGTTTAATATATTTTTCTCTCTAATTTACGAATGGCTCAGCCGATTTTAATTTTCTTGAATGTAAAAGATTGAGAATTTTATGACCTTTAAAACGATATGTCACACATAGGGTAGTGCCATTTAAAATTTGGGGGGGGGGG
>JAHWXV010632196.1:0-10062 GCA_024586415.1 Phrixothrix hirtus | reverse complement strand
ACATTTAAAATGGTAACATCTTATTTGATATATACAATTACTTAACTTATTTTAACTAAATACATTATTTGTAGCTTGTCTAATTCTAATTAGGCAAGCTACTGGATTTACCAACACTTACATATATAATTAATTATTAAATGTTTACCGCACTCCGCGAATTCTTAAAATCTTTTACATTGTCTTTTTCCTTAAATATTAATAACACTAAAACGCGCGAAACTGTATCAATTTTTATAATCGCGTTTTTTATGTTATATGCGGGTACTTGTACACGTCCATTTGGTAATAACATCTTTGTAAAATATTAATAGGAATATCGTCCAAAAATTAGATACAATACTTATTAAAATTTCTAAATAAGCAGCTCCAGTTAAATTTCTTTCATAAATGTGGAAAGCCCAACGATTACCCATTACCATACAAAATATATTAAAACTAAATAAAGTTTGAAAGTTAGATGGTCGAATAAAATGATTTTGTGATGTCCAGTAATGCCAATTCCTTATGTTCATGATTCCTTCTCTACTAAATTTTGCTTCATCAGTCTAAATTACTTTATGTAGGAAATGAGGGTCCTCCTGAATTTTAGTAATTTGTTCACAAAATTCTAATCTTGCGATAGGATCTCCAAAATGAAGATTTTATAAATGAAAAATCGAACATTTCATGTTTTTTTAAAACTTTTACGCACCGTGATAGGAAACACCAATATCTCTTACAGCTGATCTTATTAAGCTATGCGGATTGGCAGTAAAATATGCTAAAACGTTAATTTCGTTTGCCTCGTAATTTACAACAGGTTTTGAACGTATTTTAGCAGATTTTACTTTGCCATACTGCAAAAAATTTGATTCTATCCGTTTAAACTTCTTCTTGGTCATTGGAGAAAGATGAGGAAATCTCTCATTAAATAAACGACAAGTTCTTTCGACAATCTTGCAACACTCTCTATGGATATAAAACAAATTTAAAATATACATGTGGAATATTCATTATTGTTTTCCATTTTACTGAACTGTGGCAAACGCAAACATTAATTGCTAAAAACTGTCTGAATAACTGTGCACTTATTTGACAATTTAATAATACTATATCAACTGTTTCCATGGATAACTACTTAAAAAATATTACAATTTATAGTTAATTCTTGTTAATTTGAGGGAAAACGTTTAGTAATGGCAAACCTTGCGTTACAGGAATCACCGTTAACTTCGTAGAATTGCGGCCGCGGGTTGCTTTCAAATCTCCAGTATGCACTCGCTATCTGCGTTAAAAATCAGTGCCCCCTCGAGTCCAATACCAATGTCAGCGCTTGCCGTACAAACACGACGATGGGCGTGGGGCCGATTCCGAGGTACTCGTTTCGGCATAAAGTTTATCCAAAAGTCTCCCCCTCAAAACATTCGGGTTCTGGAGGACCGCGTAACTCGCATGAGTCGACAGAAGACCCCGGATCAAAAGGGACGTTTAAATCCGCTATTAGGAATTAGCTTTACAGCTCACCATCCAGCCAGAACAGCGCTTTAGCGCCTGTAATCTCTCTCTCGCAAACACCTATTGCCCTCCACAATGCCTACCAGATTTTACAATGCGAGCGACTGGCGCTCCCAAATACCGCTATGGGTATACGCAAAAATCTGGCCAACAAACTTGACATCTGCCTTGCTAGCCTCTACCACGACCGCGCGCTGTGGTCCTGACTCCGTCAGCGTGATTGCGAGATATTGGCTGACTGACAAATTTTGAAATAGGTCAATTCAGACAACTTCCGTATACCGTTGAGGACATGCCATGGCTACGACGGCCAGTGTCGACGAAAGTAACCAGATTCAACGGGCTTCTCGGAAGTCTCCTGTCTCTGCTGGAACTTGGTTCTGAGACTCCTAATGACCCAGGCTGAATCAGCGGTTTCGCTAGTGGTACGGAGGGTCACCACGCCTGTGAGGTAAGGTACTAAAGTACATTTATCTCCCCCTACGGAAATTACAATCATTACAATCGGTACCATTATTTGGGCGGGATAGTTGAGGCACAGGTCACGGGCCTCGTCCCTTAGTAGGCACCGTACTTGGCCAGTAATGTTTGTGTATCAAGTGATCAATAAAGGTTGAAGACAGTTCGAATTGTGTGGTTTTTGTAGCTAAAAGTTAATTACAATGTAAATTCGATTTATGCTTCCGTCTTGATGGCATATTGCGAATCGCCTTTTACTTTTGTACTTGTTGCCAACTTTTAAATATCTTATTCAAATTCAAACCGTCTTCAACCTTTTTTGATCACTTGGTATTACGAGTGTCACGCAAATTATATAATTTTCACACTGCTTGTAGAGATCCCGCTACATGTTAAGCTCCGTGCACCTCAAGGGTTTTAAACAGCAATGACTATTTTGCAAGTGCAACTTTCAACATTTTCGTAATCAAAAAATGTTACTAAATGTATCTCACGCTAAGGAAATATCGATTAACAAAATAAACCAAATTAATTTTTTATTATTCGAAAAACTCAAGGATATATGTATACCAAGAAAGTAACATCTCATAACACTAAAACAAACGTCCGCACGGCAAAAAGTAAATATTAACTAACGGCATATTCATTTCTAAATTTAACACAAAAACTGATCAAACAACAGTCCAAATTTGCGGGAAGGTTTTTGACAACTAGCGGGAAGGTTTTTGACAACTAAAAAGACAAGGCCGTTTTGCTTTCAATTCTAGATGCACCATCAAATTGCTTGAAAAAAGCGTCTTGCTTTAATAAGCTTCAATAACAGAAAAATATCCAGTCGCACCAAATTGACATATGCTGCGACTAGACTCAAGTAACTTTTACATAATTACTACCACATATGTGACTATGTAGTAAAATAATTTTCAATTTACATCATACCGATCGCAAATTGGTATATTTTACGTTTTGGATACTTCATTATAATTGTATAGGCTATTTATTATGATTTGAAGAGTAACATGCTCATAAAGGCTTTCCCTGTTAATTACCCTTAATTATTTCCTAACTATCAGAGGCAAAGAAGACACACACACATCTATGCACGCACGCCAGCACGCGTACACACACGCACACACTGTGGTTGTGGTATGGTAATATTTTGCATGCATTTCATATAACCTGCTACAGACCATTGATATGTTCTCCATCTTAAAGTGAGCGTAGAAGTGACCTGCCTATATCGCTACTACCCGAAATTACGAGACAATCAAAATCTAAATTCTACATATTTCTTCCCGTTGAATAGCTGATATTCGAGCATAATCTTGCTAGTAATTCCTACTTCAGTTCTAGTGCTCGTGAAGCACATGTTTAAAACGTCAAAGTAGGACGTGTAATCAAAAGTCGGCATGAGAGTAGCAGTACGTTTTCTGTGGGCCCAAATGTAAATCAAAGCGGATTATTTTTATTATCTTATTAAATATTGATGCTTTTTTGCGTTTTTATATCTACGCCACTAAATAAAATTCGTGATATCTTGGGTAATAGTTGCTCGTTACTAGTAACATCGATGTCAAGTACACGTGTTATGTTCTTTTATTAATTGTTTCAATTACCTTTGGCTATCTACATTAAGATATTACCATTATTAACTCTCTTTTTTCCATTACAATTTATACTAAAACTATTATTTATTTCAATTTCATCATATTTAGCATCTATTTAAATTTATTAATTCATCTTGTAGTTTGAATGATTATCTCCGCGTATCTAACCTAGCATCGCTAGATTGATACTTACGAGCTAATTATTTGTGATAAGTTTTTGATGAAACTACTTTCGTAGAACTTTCGATGTTATATTACCAAGAACAGCGCCCTTTAGTTATTAAGAGGACAGCTATTTTGCGAATATACTTTATAGCCTTCTCTGAGTCCGGCTTTGTACTAGCTGCTATCTCAAGTATACTACGTCGTCTCTACATACCGTTTCCACAGTTTCTGTATTTGCGTTTGGTAACATTTAGGTCCTTTTAATTACTTGTACTTTTGCGTCACAAATTGATTATTTAATTCGTATTGCATTATTAATTTTCATTAATTTATTTTGTAACTAGTACGTGCATTTTACAATTAACATTGTTAATTATATCGCGATCTGTATTTCGTTTTTATTTAGTTATAACAAGCATACACTTTAATTCTAGTATCTAGGTAAATGAGTGTCCTAGCGTACAGTACTTTCCCACTATTGAGCATCACAAAAGCGTTTTAGCAAGATACCTGTTCATCCACGATTATTATTATTGTTGCGACACACTCTGCGCATTAAAAAATTAACCATGTAATCACATTTCTCATTCTTCATATATTAGTAACAACAACACAATAGGAAAGATGGAAGTGACTAGAACAAATCGTTTAGAAGTCATCACAAAAGCCGATTTCCATGAATGCTAAAAAAATTCTCAGCGTTGTATTAAGGCGATTAAATCACATCTGTGGTATTTAGTACAATTTTTTTATTCGGTCATTCACCGTATATTTATTTGAAAGTGGATCCAACCGTCAAATTATATCTATCGCTTAGTTGCACAAAATTTTTACTGTCAGCTTTGTTAATAGTGACATTCGATTTTACAACTACTATGCGTATATTTGCTACGTCATGTAATCAAATCTCTGTGAATAACAATAAAGTAACAAATATCTGGCATCTGCAGGATCCTCAGACGTTTTAGATTAAACCATATCAAATATTATCGAGGACCTTCCCATTTCCGCTGGTAGCCGCGCAAAACCGTAAGTTCAGAAGTATACCACTTACGCACCCCTCTAAAGGGCATATCGCCAATTTTACCCGCCACATTGGGCATATTAGACTCAACAGCTTGGCTTGGGCTAAATTATCCGTTTCGTGTGCAGCGTGTGCGTGCTCCAAGGTTACAATTTTGCGAGTGGTTGTTACAACAAGAGTTAAATCGTAAATTTACCTTAGTTATCAATGAATTAAGTTTCAATCGTAACGGTGTGCAAAATTTTCCCAACATGCACCGTTGGGCAGGATAAAATTTACATTTCACAAACTTTCGACAGTGATTTTAATTAAATACGAGTATATGGGTTGAAATTGTAAACGGTCAACTCTTTCGACCTACTTTCCTGCTAAATCCCTTAACTGGTACTAATTATGTAGGCCTTAATTTGAACGTTATAGAGCATATCTAACTGCATCTTTGTTGTTATGTACTTGCAAACGTTTCAACCTTCTTATATAAACCTTAGTTAGCGCAATGCTCACCCTCGCAGTTTATTTTTCATGTACACATATGCAAGGTGATTTTTTAGACACTTGGTGCTAGCTCGGCAAAATGTGTGGAAATATCTATGTATGCCACTGGAATCGGGTAGCATCGGATCACTGTATTTTTCGTCTCGGTAACTCTACCGAAATGGCAAGGATGGATACTATTCGTATTTGGAAAACTTCATTAGCTTCTGTGATGTATGTTTTATTAAGTTGCACGTACATAGGTGGCATTGGAATTTGCCTTTCTTATGCATTATTTCTTAAGGTTTTTTAATATAAATTATTTTGAAATGGTTTCTGGAATCGCCTATTTTTAACAACTCAATATTTTTCCGAATATCACCCCTCCCCTCACCGCATGTAAAATTCAATTAAGAAATTCTTAGCTTTCTATGTTTATGTTTCTGACTTTTGATGTTAGTTTTGAGTCTTTATTTTTTATTTATCTGCATTTGTTCACGGAAGGTTAGTAACAGTAATTTTATTTGTCGGTTCCACTTTTTTCGTTTTGTCCTCGCACTTGCGAGTTGGAAGTCGTCGTTTTTTGAGTAGGGGGTCTGCACCAGAAATTTCTCAGGTGGTTTCCTCTTCCTAGGAATATTTCTTAGTGTTGAAGCATTCATTCATCTTGACACTGCGTTTGCATATTTATGTTGGCTACAGCTATCGATTTTAACCCGCTTTGTATATAAACCAGAAGTCTCTCGATTTATTCGGCGATTCTTTGCGATCGTTGTCTTTTATGAGTCTCCACAATAGCGAGATGAACAGTATGGATTTGAGATATGATAGTTTGGCACTGAATTTAATACTTTTTCTACTTTGTTCGCTTTTATTAATAGACGGATGCTGTACACGACTCAGCGCTACTATGCACTTCTGAGGGATCTAATGGATAATACTTGGAAAACATAATAAACCGCAACCAACCACTACACAACGATTCAAATTCGTTAGACGTTATTCTTAAATGAATTTACTTTCATTCGAATGAACAATTCCATAACAAAATATTAAACGCTTTGTTGTAGAACATTACCTTAAGCGCTAGATAACTAGCAGTATTAACGGTTCTATTTAAAGGCATTTTTCGCTTTGAACTAGTAACAAGTGGTCGTTATTTTAAATCATATAAAATGTATGATAAGCAAATTTTCAATCTCCAAACTATTTTATTTTTAAACTAGAAAAAACCGAACAGTAATATTTTTATATTTATTATCTACACACTCTTTTATGGGTGTTTTCTAATGACACATTTTTTAGCACGCGATTTACTTAATGGGAAAATTCTATCATCACTTTCATTTACAACAAATTCTTATCAGCTATTTTGAAGTATCAAACTTCAACTGGTATGTACAATTTCTTATTCAATTTTATCTTATGGTAATGCTATCATTACGAAGTTCTTGCGACAATCTAGATCTATGTGGTTTTAATTTCTATAATACAAAATTTTATATGACACGCTGATCTAGATTATCATAGGAGCTTCGTAATGACATTACCATAAAGTGAAATGGAATAAAAAAGTGTGCATACCAAGTGCCAAAAAAAATGCCATAGAAAATTTGTGAAATAATGTATTACTACAGAAAATTCATAAGTAAAACAATATTTTGTTTCTATGCTTTAATCAGAATATACAGTGGTAAATTGCAAACTTTGTTGTATATGTATATGTACTAGTCGTAATAGTTTAACACTTAATTCAGTTTTTTGCTTAAATTTCGTCAATTATTTTATTTAATTTTTGTAAGCACTGAATTGGTTATTTAATTTTATTTTGTTGCAAAACTGGTTTTAATCATTGTGCTATTTAAATAAAATATATATGGGCCAAAAGTCACTAAGGGGTTGTACTGTGTTAATAAATTTGTTAGTTAGTGATTAACGTAATTTTTGTTTTCAGATTCTGATTGAGGAAGAACGGGAGATTCATCATGTACAAATTCAGCACTGTACAACGTACCAAAATTGTGAAGCTTTATTTCTCACGTAACGAGCATATCGCCACCATTTAAATGCAGGACTGGACCATCGGAATCCATGATCCGTCGTTCGATTCAACGCTTCAGACAACAGGGTGCAGTGGCCTCCCACAAAGTGAGAGGCCAAAGTTGGCCCGTTCAGACGACAACATTCAACGTGTGCAAAGCAGTGTTGATGAGGACGCAGGAACTTCAACACGAAGACCTTCTGGCCAACTGCAGTTGTCAAGGACGCCACTTCGACGATTCTGAAAAGCGATTTGCATTTGTATCCTTACAAAGTGCAAATGGTGCAACAGTTAAAACCGGTGGATTATCGTCAAAGACTTGCATATTCAGTTCGAATTAGGAAGTTGACTACAAAAACAATGAGTTCATCCACAAGTTGGTGATGAGTGTTGAAGCGCATTTTTCACTTAATGGCTTCGTTAAAAACAAAATTGTCGGTTTTGGGTTAATGAAAACCCACAGGCCACGCATGTGCGTGAATTGCATCCTGTAAAGTGCACTGTGTGGTGTGGCATTACGTCAGAAACGATCATTGGGCGACAATTCACTTCTTTGAAGGTGATGAATGCAATGCAGTAACAATGAATGGTAATTGATATCGAAACATGATTGAGACTAGTGTGCGTCTTGCAATGGAAAACAAGCTTGGCGTGTGGTTTCAGCAAGATGGGGCCACAGCACACACGGAAAAGGACAAAATTGAGCTTCTGAGGACCATCGAATCATCTCGAGAAACGCTAAAATAAACTGGCCCTCCCGTTCGCCTGACCTCACTCTGCCGGATTATTTTCTATGGACTTATCTTAAGGACAAAGTATATGTGAACAAACCACGAACAATACAGCAGCTGAAGGACAGCATTCGTGCAGAAATACGGGAAGTCGGACCAGAAATATTGACCTCTGTCATGAATAATGTACTATCCAGGGCCGGCATTTGTGAGGTCCATAGTGACGGACCCTTAAATGAGATTATATTCCATACATAAGTGTAAACACTCTCCCATCCTTGGTCTTTAACTCTGTGAAATATCAATGGAAACTAGTGATAAATAAAAGTTATTCACAGTTAAAACCCCTTCATGATTTTTGGCTCAACTAAAACATTTTTTGATGAATATTTGCTATTTTTACTGAATCCTTCTTCTAATTAACAGCACATGCTAAAACAATAATTCTTGCATATCCCCGTTTTTGATTGATACTATTTATACATGATAAATTGCTTCTTAATAGTCAAAACTTGTTAAATATACTTAAAGCCATAGTTAATCAATCAATCTTTCTTGTTACAGCAATTTTTAACGTAACCTTTTGATATTATATTTTAAATATTATTTATATACTTTATAGATATTTATTTTGGAGCACTTTCATATTGTCAATTTACAATATTTATTATAACATAAATTTAATGTTAACGTTTTATATTCTGAAGATAAAACAATAAATTCACTCAATTGTGTATGCTTTGATTTTCTGGCTTTTATAATGACTTTTTCGTTATAACGTACCTTATTACGAAGATCGTAACCCACGCTTCAGACAACATGCATCTATTGCATATATTATAACTGATTTAGCACTCACTAAGCACTAATTTTCTACAAAAAAATTACAATAATCATAAATGCCTAAAATCGCAGTTCTAGGTTGATCAAATTATTTTGGCGTAAAGGTTTTAACTGCCAACAAACGTATAAACGGTAGATTTATTATATATATCCTAAAATATTTTTCACTTAAGTACATTCAGATGAATTATACTTACATGTTACGCTTGCCATCTTGGGGAAGAGCCCTGAAAGATTTCAGAGCAAAAATTAAAACTGCCCTAATACTATATCGCATAAATTCTAGATTTACCATGCACAATTTGTGTAAAATTAAACGGAAGGTAATTAACTTTAGAGCTATCTGTTGTTAAAAGATGTAACAAATATACTTCCTCATTTTTCTAGTAAATGCTTACCATTTTAGATAAACTTAACCTACAAAATCCTGAGGCGATGTGTGTGTATTCCCTGAAAAATGTTGTAACGGTTTAAAATTCACTTATGAATTTTCTATAAAATTGGTATTGATTTAATACATTTAGTTGACGAATATAAATTGTTGGAGTTCCGTCTGTGTGATTTTAGACAATAGAATCGTTTATTATTATTGTTAATTGTAAATTGATTGAGTACCGCTGTCGCGTTGGTCACGCCTACAGTGGCACGCTGTTTTGTTTAACGCGCACTGGTTTACGTCTCTAGACTTCGTGACGCTTCATTTGTATGAATGCTTTCGATTTGGTTACACATGCAGTTTTGGGAACGTTGCCTGATAATTTCAGGGTAAGATTAAATTATTTCGTTTTTTAGGGTTTCAAATTCTATTCGTGTTTTATTTCTTTTAGTGTTAAGTTACGGCCAATGATCGAGTTTAGCGATTGTTCGCTCCATGGGTCCAGGAAATTACATCCTGAAGGAATCGTTATGTCAACGTTCCAGGCGTTCGTAATGAGGCAATCCTGTTTGTAAAGAAGTCATATGACTACTTGCAAGCATTAAATGGTTTATATTTGAGATTTTGGTAAATAAATTAATTTTTCTTATTGTTGGTAATTACGTTTTGTGTTCAACTTCGATTATGGGCTTTTATTTTAAATAAATTGGTATAACTTATGGGCTGTAACAAACGCTCGTTTTGATACTATTATCTTCAAGATTTGGGTCCAGTTGTAAACGACTGTTTTTCTCAGTTCGTAATAGGGATGCAAGGTCAGTGGTAAAAAGTTATCAATCCAATCC
>JAHWXV010632180.1:0-26373 GCA_024586415.1 Phrixothrix hirtus | reverse complement strand
ATCGCACACGTGTCCAACACACATGCTTTAAAAATCAACTTTTCCATACAAAATTATAGAATAGTATATGCGAACTAAAAACATATACTTAAAAATTTAGTAACCACTAACTTTTGTAAATCATTTTAAAATTTTAAATTTACGTTAATTAATTCAAGATGGTTACTGCACCACTGCAAAATGAACGCAACACTAAGTCAACTAAATTTTTATAAATATGCTGTGATATGTTAATATACAGATTTGTCTATCTAAAAAAGTTGTCCTGCGTGAATCGCGATATCCTAGGTTACAAAGTATTCTAACAGCATATTTTTGAAAGTTAAATATTGCTTCAACTTCTTTCGAGTTATACCAATCCTCAATTCCGTATTCAAAATATGCATGATACGTTATCTTTGCAGCAGTGGTGTCAACTAACTTATAAGGATATTTAATTCATAGACTGCCGATTCTAGCCGTTTTGACGATGCAGTAATGTGTGATGAACCAGTAATTATTTCTTCTATAGCAACAGCAGTAACATTAACTTATTTACAAATACAAGCTTTGCCGCTTCCTAGAGAACTCTCGCTCCGTTTTAAGTAAGACTATTTATCATTCTATGTACAGGGTGCGTCATCATTCATAAGTAGCTGCGACCGAAATTGGCGATGCTCGAAATTTTCAAGTTTGTCTTAATAAATATGATGTTCAAACAGTATATTATCATCGACCCATGACCAACTTCACTTTGCCAGCCTGGCAGCATATTGGCACACTCACTTTATCCGTTTTAAAGTTTTTATAGCATCTTGCTTATAGCAACTTCTGAGAAAATGGAAGATGTTATTTTCTAGAACCGCCATTATTTATATATAAATTTTCCTCCTTTTGAAGTTGAACATGCATTAGTCGAAATAAGGATCATAAAATATAATATTAACGTGTACAATGTAACTGCTTGATTTAATTATTTTTAAAGTTCGTGTGGATTTATTTATAAAGCTATAAGAAACTGCAAGATTATGACAAACATTTCAATCTTCGAAATATGGACAATAGTACTGCCCTCCATCTACATGTCTGGCAAATTTTAAATTCTGACTTTATACCATTATATGGTTTTTAAAACACAAAATTGCGGTATCCAATTTCCACTTCGTTAGTACTTCCGAAACGCTTGCCACGCAGTAAGAGCTCCATGGAATGAAAGATAATCCCGAAGCGTGGAGTCCGGCGACTAGGCAGGATGCGGTGAATTCCATTCCCTCAAGCTTCTGGAGCTTATTTCTAGTTATTTGTGATGTGTGGCCGAGCGTCCTGTAGCACTTGCTTTTTGTTCACCAGAGCCAGGTGCACAGTTTAATACATTCGTTTCAGTTGCTGTGAGTACTATTTGGCGGTGATGCCACAGTTATTTGGAACGAACTCAAAACTCATAACGTGACTTCTCAAATAGTTCTAGTTTAGCTATAAATTCTGGGAGTTGCCCCTGGTTACGCATATAAGCATTTCGAAAAGAATGTTTTTGATGAAACGATCATTTATGCAATGCTTCAACAGCTCGCCGAGTTGGGCCAGTCAATTCATGGAGTATTACTCGACGGCTTCTGTTAACCTTTCGTAGTTTATGCAGCTAAAAAACTACATTGTGATACCCTAGGTACGCTCGAAAATATACGTGCACTTATTCTCGGAGAGGCTGCAGCGACTTGATGCACGGCTTCAATAATCGCAGTTAGAAGCCCTAAGCTGAAGTTCCCGTTGCCAAATCGACTAAAATTTATTCGATTTTGCAAATAATTTAGTCACTAAATCATTTCTGTGCTGTTCTGTCGCTAACATCCATCTCACCTCACAAGTTGTGAAGCGCACGCAGAAAAGGCTTCTCTTAAAAGAGATCTGATGGCTAGTTTCACATTCATCTGAATGAAATTATTTATAAAACAACATGTATTGATTGGTACGAATTTTTGACTTACTCTATACATGTCGTTTATTGTTATAGAATCTCTCATTTGCGCCATTAGTGCCAAAAACTTCAAAATTTTAAGGAGTGATACTATTGAAACTATGGTCTCCTCCAACTGATTTATACAAAGTTAAGTCAATGACCTACCTTTTACGGAGGGATATCTTTATAAATATGCTCGTTTTATACAAGCTACGTAACAAAGTTTTCTTTTGTTGGGAATTGTCCTTAAAAATCGGCCACAGCCGTTTACCAATGTTTTTGCCTCTTGCTAAGCTATTGAAAATTTAGTCGTTCATTTATTAAATAAAAACTAAATAATTGCATGATTTAATGGTCTAACGCCGTTCTATCTTGTGAGCCACATTTTTGAGTTTTGTGACTGCTTTAGAAGGTCCATATTTAATATTTGAACACTGTCACTATTTTCAAACTTATTAATCTATTGTATAGCTGTTTTACGTAGATAAACCGCATCGCGCTTTGGCACTTAGAAATGAATATGCACTGACTCAACAAAGTTGAGCTAGTTGAATAAAATATACAGATTTAACATGATGTGCCCTTAACCATCATTCAATCGTTACTGATACCATAAGACACGGCATCAAAAATATGGTACTTTTCCCCGCATCCACTGATCAGTCATTGTCAAGGCGTATACTGAAAACAAAGCTAAAGTGTGTCACGTTTTCTCAATTGTAATTAATAACCAGATCGATTTCATATTTTTTGTTTTAAAATATAGCGATACACGTAATTAATATTGATAGAATTGAGAGACGCAGATTAAAATTGAATTTAAATAGTGAAGAATAAATTATAAAATATTATATTTAAATTAATAATGTAATTAAACATATTAATTAAGAATATCCTATTAAATAAAAAAATCCCGTGAAATGAAGTGTAAATAAAATATTAACTAAAATAATAAGAATTAATAAAGAATTACACAGAAAAGAAATACAAATTCATTTGTTGGTCAATTCCTTTATGTATGTGTGATCATTGTGATTCAGGGCGTATTTCATCTCACTGTGATCGTAGAAGCCTTAGGTACCTATTAATACTTTAAGGGCATATTCCGACAGTCATAATAAGGAATAGTACTTTGTTAAAACCGTTTATACTTCGGTAACCCTAACGATAATTGCAGGCTTGACAAAAGGACGTTTTTCGCTGCTATGCAAATAGTCAACTAGTGGAATGGTAAACAATGATGTTTAGGACATTTTCCATTTAACTTTTCTATGTTACATCACCACTATAAAGGAAAAATAAATAATAGAATCCTTGCCAAATGTTCCCTTATCTGAAAATTACTTCGAAAACAGAAATGCATTGATATTAATACTCATATGTACAATTCGAACATAACCACATATAAAATTATCTCCTACCATAGAAAGAATGCAAAGCATGATATGCATGTTAAATTAGTAGTTTAAGGATCACAGAGTTATATATACATAGAATAAAAATATATTCCTCGATAATAAGTAAACTTGTATTGAAATGGAATATACAGGTCGAACCAGAGATTATATTAAATAAATGAAATAAAATACAAGCACGATCAAAACTTGCTTTTATAATTTAGAGCTGCTTGGACAGTCAAATTAGATAAATCAATTTGATACCAAATATCGTATGTCAAGCTCTTAAATAGGTAAAAGCGCTAGAAAGTCGTGACAAGTGAATGTGAATACAATTATCGGGTATCAAAAAATTAATGATGTAGACAACGAGGTCAGATATTCGCTATGGAAGTTTCTAAACAGCTAGACGTGCATCTTTCGCGAAGAGATGTCTATGCTCCAACGACTATCTGAAAACTCAATATATCTGCACCTGAAAATTGGGTAACTTGTACATCTTATCGTAACCAACTTAATGAACAAAATTTTCTAAAATCGAGCACAATTCTTTCGACGGGCTTCAAACAACGCTTCAAATCTAGAAACCATGATCCTATCCTATATTTAATCGAAATTGTTTTATTACTTTAAAGCACTCTTTGTAATTAAGTTAAACATTTGTTTGCGCTATTTAAACTTTTTTACACTCGAGAACCTATTCACGGCGAAATACACTATTAAACTGTTAAGTTCAAAAATATCTAGTGAGTTGTTTTGCAAACGAAAACCAAGTGCACCTCTTTACAGCGTAACTCTACGGTAACGGTGCTTGTGGTCTTTGTCATGCTGTGCCAGCCTCGCTTGGTGCATTTGTCAGCACATTTGCCTCTACATCTTAGGGACGCGGGCTCAAACCTGGTCGAGGTCGGTAAATTTCTTCTCAGATTATGAAGTAAAATAAGAGGCCTCGAGTCAATGCGATATTTGTCACGTTAAAAATCGCCACTGAAGGTGGAACTCCTCCAGATTCGGCAAAATTCTAGTAGACATGGCAAAAGTACCATGGTAGTTGAAGCCAATAGAATCAAGAGTATTTCCTCATCCCAAAGTGTCAGTCACAAAACAAACAAACAATGTTGTGATGCATCTGAAGCGCGATTATGCTTCATACTTTGCGAATTGTTTCCAACTGTATTTCAATTAAAGAGCAATAGCGTTGCGTAATTACCAAAAAGGGATGCATAACTGTGCTTAATGCGTGTCTTTTACGTAGCAGCTACCAATTACAGTGTCAGAAATCATTAATAATTAAGCTTTCTTAAATGTGCTCTGTGAAAAGGTATTCTTTTCAAAATTTTGGTAGTTACCCTATACATACAGGGTGTTCGGAAAATGCGCCAGGAAACTTTTGAGGGCTGATTCTACACCAAAAAATAATGTGGCTAAGTCATTTTTGAAAATGTCTAAATTTCCATGGTTACCAAGATACGGGGGTGCAAAGGAAGAATTTTAACATGTATTTTTTGCTCTAGATATCTTAAACTTTTACCAATTAAGTTTTTGCGTGGCACATAAACCAACCTCGATAAATCAAATAATTGTAGGATAAAAATAATTCTTTTGAATACCGTTAGAGGGCACTTTACCCAAACTTCAAAATCAATTTTTTTCGTAACTTTTTTATTTTGACACATAAAGTAATAAATAATACGTCGTTTTAAAGGCAATAAAAAGCTTTAAAGTCGATTAGACTCACCGGTTAGTCACAAATCGGCTTCAAAATTTTATTATTTATCTTTAAATGTTTTAACTTAAAAAATAAATACCTATTGCGGCAAAATTTTTATTCATTTAAAAAACAAAATTTATAAAATAATAAAAGATAATGTTAAAAAAACTGCACACAGCAAGTAGAACGGGAAAAGAAAACATTACAATAAAGAAAAATTACAACACATTTTCAAAATGTTCTCCATTTCTTTCAATACATTTCCTAATTCTGTACCAAATAATTTCTTCTGACGCGAAAAAAAATACCCTGTCGATTTTTAATCAATTAGCATCCATTTATTGTCCTTTGTCGCAAATCTTCTACGTCATTTACTGGCTCATCATAGACTAAAATCTTTAAGGATTAGGATTAATATCTGGCGAACGCGGTGCCCAAGGTAATAGCCCGCTTCGCCCAATCCACCTACTAGGAAATGTTTCATTAAGATATCTGCGTACTGCCGCACTAAAATGGGGTGGAGCGCGATCTTGCAGAAACTACATATTCAGCCTTGTTTGTATAGGAACGTTTTCCAACAAACCGTGTAGTACGTTTCTAAGAAAATTTAAATAAACTTCTCCATTTAGTGATTCAACAAAGAAATGAGTTCCTAACAGCTCATCCCCTATAATTCCAGCCCATGTATTAAAAAAAAACCGCCGCTGATGATTCTTTTCTACATTGGCATGTGGATTGTCATAAGCCCATTGATGACTATTTCGAAAATTAACAATACCATCTCGTGTAAATCCCGTTTCGTCTGAAAATAATATGACATCAACAAACTGATTGTTGTCTTGGTATTTTTGTAAAATACTGTTACACATATTCAGCCGTAACTGAGAATCACCTTCATAAAGCGCCTGAACTTTTTGGACATGAAATAGATAAAGAAGTTCTTCATGCAGAAATTCCCAAACAGTAGAAGAGACAATGCCTTCATCGGAAGCTATTTTTCTTGTGCTCGTGCTAGGATTTGCCTCTACAAGTTTAAGTATTCTGCCTTCCCTCTCTACAGTTCTTCTGTACCGTGGTCTGCCTCTACAGTGATGACTGTTATTAAACGATCCTACTTCACCAAGTCATCTATGAACATGTATAAAGATTTGGACATGCAGAATCATTTCTATCAAGATAGGTTTCCATGTAAAATCGTCGTGTCTCTTCTGCACTTCCGTTCACTCTTCCGTAACAGAAATGCATATCACGGTACTTTGTATTTGAATAATAGTTGATTTTGGAATAAGCTTAATTTTTAATTTAGTTTCGTTTAAACCAAAATTTACTATTTCTACTTGTAATTAAACTAGCATTAGCTGTCAAATTCATAACATTAGATTCATGGCAACTTCATTTTTGAATACAAATTGAACATAAGGTACAAACTGATGAAAATTTTGAAGCCGATTTGTAACTAACCGGTGAGACTTATCGACTTCAACAAAGAGTACATTATTTTTAAATCTTTTTATTGCCTTTAAAATGACGTATTTTTTATTACATTATGTGTCAAAATAAAAAAGTTAGGAAAAAAATAAATTTTTCAGTTTAGGTAAAGTGCCCTCTAACGATATTCAAAAGAATTATTTTACCCTGCAATTATTTCATCTATCGAGCTTAGTTTATGTGCCAAGTAAAAACTTAATTGGTAAAAGTTTAAAATATCTAGAGCAAAAATGTTAAAATTCTCTCTTTGCACCCTCGTATCTTGGTAACCATGGCGATTTCGACACTTTCACAAATGACTTACCCGCATTATTTTTTAGTGTAGGATCAGCCCTCAAAGTTTCCTGACGCGTTTTCCGAACATCCTGTATATGATTGATTAATTTTTTATTTTGAATGTATCCAAGCCATATTGTTAATGCTATTGATTTCACTCTTTGATTTAGAAAATTAGATATACTTAATAAAACTGGTTTTGAATTATACTTTGTACGTGTGAAATGTTTGAATCAAGAGCAAAGACATTCATTGTTTTACGCTTCCCTTCATATTGTGAAAGTTCGCTCTAGTTGGGTAAGCCAGTGGTTCAACTCCAGCTACCTTGGACTGGAGACGCATCGCTTTTATAAAAGTAGAGTTGACTGACGATGGTACTATTTGCTACCCCCCCGCCATATGGATTGTTCTGTTATGTGGCAGAAGAACGGGAAATTTTGTAAATACAATACTATGAAGCAGGTCTAGCCAAAAAACATTAAAGCAAGTTGAAGAATAAAAGCCGATCCTTCACTCTTATCTCTTTTTTAAGTATCATTTTCAGTTTTTGAATATTTTTCAGACAATTTCCAAAGACTTCGTCTTTAGATACCTCCGTCAAAATGAAGTAGAAGAGCCGGTATCTGGTAATCTCGGCGACTAATTGACGTTTCTTTTCCGAGATATGACATGCCATGGTGGAAACTATGTACAGAATTCATATGCTTACGTTAACGTTAAGAAGTCTTAGTAACTTCCGCATTACGAAAGTCGAAACCATTAGGACATAACGCGCTGAAGTAACTGCCACCTTATGGTGATTTCCGTCCTCAAAACAATATGGACCGATTATGCCAAACGAGAAAGTGGCGCACTCTATAGTAACTCGCTTACCATAAAACGGTTTCTGGTGTTTGTCTCCTGGGATTTGCACTGAAATGAAAATGGGTTTCATCAGACATAAATAAGTTTCTAATCATTGGCTAATACTCATTCTAAAGAGGCATCATTTGATGACAAAAGTTCAGCGAACTAATAAAATATTAATTTTCAATTGTTGCACAATTTGCAGCTGTAGGGGTGAGACCTAAGATTAGTATGCAAGATTTCTCAAATACCGACGAGTGGGTTCCACATTCTCAGGAGTTCTCACAGTCTTTGCCGCACCAGGTGGCTTCTGTGTTAGCTCGGACCCGGCTCCTTCAAATTTCTTCGCCCAGCTGTTAATTGCATGGGCTGATCGTATACCACGGCAAAATATTAAATTCGACACGAAACCATGATTGTGCAGCAGTAACAGGATCGGCATTTTTAAAGAATAATGAATACGCACTGTGTACCCGATCATTGTTCCATCGTCACTAAAATGGCCCTTCACAGCAAACACTACCCCACTACCTTCACCGCGTCCTTACAAACGATATCGAATTAAGACGAGACTTAAAATTTCCCATTTCTCTACCGTATCCTGTATATTTGTTACTTCGTTGTGTTCTTATTTATATTTATACCAATATATTTTTTAAATTGTAAATCACGCATTATTTTTATATGTAATGTACAATGTCTATGATTGGTCGAATATTTAGCTACGCGGTTCCGGTTTTAAGGGTGCAAATTTTGTGGAAAATCTGGTTACCTTATTTTAAGAAATTCTGTTTTGCCTGGCTATCTACCAACATTTTGCTTTATCGCAAATTATTATTAAACCCTAACTAGTTTGCTTTATTAGCTTATGATAACTCGCCACGTCAACTCTATTCTGTCAGATTAAAACCGTTGTTGTTCTCAACGAAGAAAGGTATACAATTTATTGTTTCGACTATTTATGAAATTTTGAAATATTTAATACGTATAAAAGTTATTACACTTTACAGTTTCGCACGACGCGACGGGCTGATATACATAAAATTAATGTTAGTTGATATAATATTTAATCAATAACTATAAACCATTGAAGTTACGCATCATTAATTGTAATTTTAAGATGGCGTTAAATAAGGCGTGTTATATTTACGTAGAGTATATAATGTTATTTAACTAATTCAGAAGTAATAATTATGTGACGTTTGCATGCACGACTTCTACTTGAAGCATCTAGCAATTGATTTTACTATAGATGCTATTCATATTGATATGTAGTAAGTTTTTAATGTCCTTACGCATTCTGGTCCTGCTTCCTTTCGAAATAGAATCAGTTGCGCCGTAATTTTGACTACTTCGCGATTTAGCGCCAGGTAATTAATTGATTAATATAATCTAACCTCATTCTCGCTGTTGCAGGCTAGCAGTAAATTATCGCTAGCAAATCTTAACGATTCGTGTCACAAGAGCTAACCTTCTCGTGATACTGCTCAGCATCCGTGTATATCAGGATTATAAAGTGATAAAATTTGCGCCAAATCAACTAATTTGTAATAAGTGGCTTTTTATTCATTGTTGTTACAGCAGCACATTTAATGAATATATTTAATAATAAAATATTGTAATTTTTTTAGATAATCTAATCGTGACCCCCTCTCTGATTATATAATGAGTACTAAATATTAATATTATTCGTTTTAAGATTTTATAAGGGAGTTTTCCACCCGTTAAATCTGTATATTTTACAGATAACAGAGCAGTTCATTTTGTAAACGTGATTAAATAATGCCGTATTCTAAAAAAACCGAACATCAAGTATTCATTGAATAATTTCAATAAAATTATTGAAAACCCCGATGGCAAAGCTTGCAATTTAAAAGAAAATACGAAGAGATTAAAATAAAAGAAAAATTGAAATACGTAAATATTTCTAGTTTGTAATTCTGAATGAGAACCTCATATTGTATTGTTATAAAAAGATACTGAGAAACTTTTGAAAATACCCTTAAGCCTTTCTGTTTCAGCTACTTTAAACCCCAAAGGCTTGATAAACTCTAAGTTTCTGTGCTTTTATTCAAGTTTCATATAAACGCCGGATTTATGCAACGGAACGTTTAAATACAAAATGTTTAACAATTCTGCTACGTAATTCAGTAGTTTTCAAGTTCTAATCTTCTTCTAGCTGTTATTAACTTGTATATATACTTTTAGAGGCAACAAGTTGCAACATTTAGATTCTAATGAGCTTCTTTAAGTAGAGCATAAAATTTCTCTTAAGTACTTCAGCAACCAAATAAATATATGGCGTGTTTCAATACATTTCAGTAATTACTGAATTTCATATGAATTAACCATAAAATTGTCTAAAAATCAAACAATGTCTTTCTCTAAAATTCAAATTAAAAGCCCTAAGGTGTTTTCTATAGTGTTTAATGTGCCAATATTTTATAACATAAAATCGTTGTTTACATTTAGAGTAACTTGTGCCTAAAATTTAACTTCTTCAAACGTATGCTAAAATGTGTTGATCAAATTTGGTATCGAATCTAAAGGATTATCGATGTCAGCTTGGTCTACTACATCCAAATAAATTTGTATTCCTTTTCACAAAGCTTCCAAAGTCAACGGTGGGTTAGGTAAATTCCTAGACTCCTATCCATAATGTCACACAAAAGTTCAATGGGCAAAAGATCCGGTGATCTTGGTGGCCAAGGCAAAGAGTTGACGTTACTCTCTATAAAACAGTTCAACAAGGTCCTTGCAATGTGAGGATGAGTATTGCCTTGTTGAAACAGAAAGTTATCTAGCGTTTGGAGAAATAGAAGGCATGGGTTTACACTATTTCTTAAATCTATCGCTGAGCAGTGTAACGTTATTTTTCTTAATTATCGGTATTTTCGGTGAATTGTAGTAATTTAAATTAAATTATTTAAATTACACCTCTTAACTGTAAAGTCTTTGGTTGTAGAATCCTCAAATTTGGTTAAAAACTAAAATTGTAATTGTAAAATTATGGCGGAGTACACCCCTGTTCTTTGAATATTAGGTAAATTTGACGCGATATCGCCATATATGCGTGAAGGTGAAATTCTAGTCAGTATAAGCTTACTATCACACATGCACTGACTTCCGCTCCGCATTTAATTTCTTTAAATGGTGTAATGCATTAACTGTTAGTTTTATTTCTTTTGTTGCTTCGTCGTGTGTGATTATTTATCACGACGGGTAAGTTTAATTTTGGATTAATTTAGATCGTAATTAATTTCCTCTCATTGTCTATAGTAAGTCCGATGTGATCCATTAACTGTGGGGGTCTTTAACAATTAAAGAAAAGGTAGTTTATCATCGTCCGACGTGGTTACGTATGGAAACCTAATTAAGCAAATAATTACTTTTGGTGACATGGTTTGCAATAATTCCACTGAATTGAAATAGTTTAGCTGTCTTCAGTTTAATCAAGAGTCCCATTTGGTTGACAAAAGGAGCAGGTGAAGTCTATCCTTTCACTCTTACATATGAAACTGAGGTCAGTCTGTTTTTATTAGTTGCTTTGCGTCGTAATCGTCTTAGGACGATAATAACTTAAGGTACGATTTTTTGTACTCTACAAGAAATCATGTTACAGTCAACGTCCTTGCCTTAAAAATATCGTATTAATAAAGATTAACTTTTGGAATGAAAATTCATTAGATTCAAAGTTCATATTGAACATCATAATGAAACAGCGTCGAAGATCTGCTGTTAGATTAAAATTAAATAATGTTTCTTTGACATAATTAATTAAAATACCTCCTTTTTAGTAATTTAAAACAATTTAACGTAAATATAGTAGCTTATGATCTAAAATAATTTATTCTTGCTCAGTTTGGTTATCACAAAGCTGTATATGAAATTTACTATCACAAATTATTAATAGAATTTAATTTAAAACTTTTTAGATCTTAGTTAAATTATATATACGAGCTGTGACGTTAAAATTTCATTTGCAAACGAAATTTCAACGACAATAAATTCTTTTAATGTAACTACATCAGCTTTTTAGGTATTTTATTTAAAGTAATTAAGTACAAAATTTATTTAAGCTAAATGTTTATAAAATTCCTTTTGAATATTTAGCTTCATTATGTTTTGGTAATTGTAGCAAATATTAATTTAACCCTTGAAATTTGCATTTTATAGCACTGGTCAAGTTATAATTGTGGAATATTGGTAATAAACAACAGTTGTTCTTTTCTCCTCTAGTGTATTTATTGTTAGATGATTTACATATGCCTAACGCTGTCAATTTTGTTTATTGTAATCTTACTACTTCGCTCATTTAAATTAGTTCTTGTTTCAACGAACGTTAACAGAGAAAAGTATTGTTGTGCTTTGTTTCCAAATATTCAAAGGTACTTTATTTTATAAATGTTGTTATAAGATAATTTGTTATCTATATAAAATATGGGGTGATCTATATCTCGTTAAGGCAAAATTTCATTGAACCTAGTTTGTCATTTTGGCATCTCAAATGAGATAAAAATTTATACGTAGCTCATAAGTAACGTTGTTGTTGTTTTTTTCGTATTTATTGCCAACACTTACTGAACGTAATAAATGTTTAATTGTTATACTTTGGCTGCATTTCTTTTCTTGTTCCGAGAACCTTTCTTTCACTTAGGATAGGTTAGCACAGGGCCCGGTAAGCCGATGTACATTTTGTCGTTTGGGCTATACGTATGAGATAGGAACATACATTCGACTAGCGCCCTTTTCTTTTTTTTTAGGATTACAAGTTTTCTCTTCCTTTAGGTACCAAATGAGTAGCACGGCCGCAAACCAAGACCAGCATAGCATAGCTATCCACGCCCCTCTGTGAGTTGATTTTACTAAGCTAGGTTGCGGTAAGTTTTGTTTTATTGCAACACGAGCGGCTGTTCCGGTTGCTGCTAGATCTTACGTGGCAGGAGTTATATTGCATCGAATCAAAATCAAACGAGATCTACTGCCACAGGCAATGGAGTCATATACCATACTCTTTCGACTGAAAATTGAATTTTTCCTTTTCTTTTCGCCTTCGTCTAATCTTCATACGGCTGTCATGCATTCCCAAACACAATTTTGATTTACCGCTCCATATTTCATTGAAGTCTCCCTCTGCAACAGGCTAAAGGTTGCTGCCGATGTAAAGCCGTAGGGGAAACGCTAGGTGTGGTTGGTAAGAGCGCTAACCAAAAGATTGATTTCGGCGAAAAACGGTACGAAGATGTACTGGGCGTTCCTCGCCTTGAAACCATCCGTCAGCAATGGACCGGATTGTTGACATGCGGTCTCTATTATCCGATCCTGGTGTTCATTTGTTCTTATTTGTGCCCCAATGCTCCTTCGATGACGCTCTTCCTCAAGAAACCCTCAACAAACAGTAATTATCATAGCAGGTTTCCGTTTAAACGGTTTGCGATGGTAATTATTGAAGACTGTGAAAGCTCGGCTTATATTCAATATCGGTGCTAAAAGCAGATGGTGAAGACTTAGCGACCAAGTTGCGATATTTAATAGTGAGGTGGTTTTGTCTAAATTGGACTTTCTTATCAAAAGTTATAAAATAAATGCACACTGGTGGTTTTAAAAACATTTAAAGTGATTCTGAGTTGGTTAAATGCTGATTAATAACAGGTCCTAGAAGAGCAATAAGAGAACATGGAACCGTATCCGATGCGAAAAGAATATGATATCCAAACTTTACGTTGGAAAACATTGATGTGTGTCGAAAATCCAAAAAACTGTTATAATGACAAATCACCTAAAAAATTAGGAATGAGATAAATTAGGTATAGATAGTACACTCAGTGACATAGAAATTGCAACACCAAGAAGGAGTAAGATTTTCTTAATCAAAGTTGGTAGATCTGTTGGTCTGACATTAAGTAATAATTGATTAACTTTTGAGATTGTAAAAATTGTGATTTATTAAAATTCATATTCGTGGATGTCAAAACTATAAGATTGCGTCATATTAATTTTTGGTATTCTACTCTCTGCATCACCAAACGATACCCGTACTAAACTACAACGTTCAATATCTCAGACCTTACTTACGACCGCCGATTATTAAATTACCAAGAAATATTACTTATTTGTATTGTGGCAGTTAAATTTAGTTAATTTCAAGCAGGTATTGCAATCTGTCAAAAGAATGACGCTAATTACTTTTATTTTGTATTACAAAAATCTCTGGAAATTGCCTTGACTCATTACTTGAGTGTTGTGTACGCTTCGTGGAGCTTGTTTGAAATGGCGAAGTTAATTGAGAATCCCGCCACTTACGAGATAAGGTCTATAATTCGGGTTATCGGAGTCTTTGTACTCAGTCTAGAGTCTTAGAGAGGAACACAAAAAGAAGCATCAGGGAAGTACATTTGAGTTTTCTACACGTTACAACGATAAAGGTGATTACTATCTTAGTAGTATAGTGACTGGACGTGGGTGGCTTATGAAACCTATGAATCAAAATGACAATCGATAGAGTGGAGGCATACTTCATCTCTAGCAATGAAAAGAACCAAGTCAATTTTAAAAAATTAAAAAATCATGCGCACAGTGTTTTGAGACCGACACGGTGCACCTGAAATCGAGTCTTCATGCCATGAGGTTCAGCAATGATGATGAGATCAAAGAAGATATTACCACTCGGTTGGCATCACACAAGCCCCGTGCCGAGCTATGAAAAGGGCCTACAAGATGATGGTAGTTATGTAGAAAAAACGATAAGGTGTAAAGATTTTCTCACAATATATTTAGTTACTGAATATGTACTTGTTGGGCGTGCTTCGTATATAAAAATTGCAAGATGAGTTTGGTTGAATAAAGGTTACCTATACCAGTTAAGCTGAGGGTTAAAATAGAAATAATAATTAATCTAAGAGCAAATAAATGCAACTTTAGAAAATTTTTAAGTTTCCAAATAAATAAAATAACGCAGCATATGATTAATAGTTTTACAGACGAAAGAGTAAATCCCAATTTAAAAACCCACCCCAGTTTATATTTGTCAGGCATAACATGGCAGATTCAAGGTAACAAATTACTCAGCGTGTAATAAACAGTAATCGTTATTAATATGCATTCTGTAAATTGCAATGAACAAAAAAGAGTGTGTAATATTGTAGTTATTTCGTGAATAATGTTTGTATGTACTAAAATTCTGAATAATCATCAGTAATAATTAATATTTATTCACAAAAAGACTTACAGTATATGAATTATTTAAGACTACAAAAATACAAAAAAAGTATATACTAATAAAATGAATAGAAGTCAACAAATATAAATTTTAAAAACTATCAGTGAAATACTTTTAAATATTGTAGAACGCCGAACCTTGGAGAAATTGAATTTTTATAAATATCTTCTATTTTAGGTATATTTAATTCACACTAACGACATTTTTCGTATCGTAGCTACGATTATTTGTATGAGACAAGTTTTTAAATATAATAGGGGCTATTTCTAAGTAAATAAATTTGGTAAAGTTAATATTTAGCTTTGAATAAACAATAAAGAGCAATTATTTCTTGAACTAAAATTCTACAGCGTTCTATGAACATTTTTTAAATCTTAAACACGGTATCCGAAATTCATATTACCCCAAAAGGAGATGTCTTAACATTAGGCTGTTTTAAATAATGCAAAATATACTTTTATTCCAGCTTTAAGTCCGGCTTCAATAACTGAAACCTTTATTGCATAAGCAGATATTAATTTTGGGCTGTCGGTAATAATACCAAAAGGTTTGATGGTATTTGCGCTTCTGATAGAGATATTATTTATAAAATTATTTAATTGATCTATACGGTGTGTTTCTCTTGTTGAAAAGACATGCTTTTCATTTTCTGTATATTAAATGCTAATTTATTATTAGTCAATCAACCCCATATTTTCTTAATGTTTTTCGCAGCTGTTGGATGTAGTAGATCTGAATTGCTATGAGACCAGGTAATAGTAATGCCATAAGAAAATAAAACAAAGTTAGATGGGCTTTTCGAAGTAATATCGTTGACATATGACCGAAATAATAAAGGACCTAATATAGTACCTTGAGGTACTCCGCTGGTTACATCGTTTACACTAACTAATTTAGAATTACCGCAGTAATTTTGAATAATTTCGACCAACTGCTGTCTGTTGTATAACTATCTACAGAATCAATTTAAATAAATTTTCTAAATCCGTACTTTTCAAATTAATCGAAAAGAATATAGTAATCAACACAGTCAAGCGCTTTGGATAAATCGCAAATAAAAATTCTAATTTGTTTGTAACAAATAAAATATTTCCAACATGTTCCGACAAATTCTTGATATCTGTGCAAGTGCAACGGATCATTGTCCAACTAAATCGAACACACAATATTCTTATAGATACCACGGAATATAGCAGATATATTTAAAAGAAGTTATCAGATGCTTACAATTTATAACCAACTAAATACGACTTAACAAGGATTAATTGATTTGTAAAGGAATCCACCAACTGACTCACCGCCCTCCAACTTTATATTTTAAACTACTTCATACCATCTTGACATATTGGCATTTTGTAGCTAAGCAAAACTTATAATTATGAAAACATATTTAGTTAAAAAAACAGTCAAACAGTAGAATGACGGTCAGAGCTCCTAACCCCACATACCACCATCACAAAGGCAATTTAAACAAATTCATTTCCACGTAGGCAAGAAAAAGTTTTGAAATTGAGGCATTCGAATCAGCAGCGCGAGTGAAACTATCTAGCGCTAGGTATTCCTTGCTCAGCCTAAATACCTACGCGAAGGGCGGCTTTAATCTTCATATGAATTCACACATTCTAGTAACTTCTTAACTTCTTAAAGAAAGCCGTTATGTAGCCAAAATTATAGAATTATCTGAATTGAATTTTGTCTATAATTTCTTACTAAATTCGCTCTAATAAATTATTACAAATTGCGAAGCATTTATAAAGCATTTTGACTAAGTAAATAATTTTCTATAATTCATAAATAAATCTTCGTACACCATTTTCGGTCTCCTTGATGACGCATCTCCCATTCTTAATAGTGACAAAGTTTTATGGGAAACTTTGCCCTATTTAAATAGTTAATTGCAACTGTTTAATATACAGGAAGAGTCAAAATAATTAGCACTTGCCGCTTAATGTGCTTTCTTTCAGCCTCAACTAGACATCACGAATGTGCATTACCGAAGTAGGGTCTGTTTCCGCTCTAAAGGTATGTCTCGAACATCTTGTTATACAGGGTGTTTTCCGTAAACTAGCTCTGTTCTACAATAAGTACCGATGAGCCACGTCTTGCTCCACTGTAGCTTTGTCAACTGTGGATGAACACTTGTTACATCGTCACATGATTTGTTTACCATTGAGCGTGTGATAACATCTTAAATTGAAATTTATTAAACATTGAGATAATCTTAAATATGCGATAAGTTAACTCGCAAGAACAGCGAGTGGGAATAAATTCGAAAATTAATCAAAACACTTAGCCGGGTACCAGAAAGGTCTGAAACAATGCATTTCGGATCGCTGAAAACCTTCAAATTACGAGCTATTACCAGACGTGTTAATTAGTTCCTTTTGCTCCACGGAGTAAATAATAAAAGGAAAAACCGGGTTTCATTTCATGCTATGGTTAACCTGTTTGCCTTTATACCTAATAAATCTGGTCGAGACTGGAGTGAAATTTGAAAAACATACCTTTTTCTAGGATAAAGTAGTTAAATCGGAAACATTATAGTAGGCATGTTGAAATGACCATAGCAGGCCAAGAAAATTTATGTATCCCGAAGCCTCAAGCACAAAACAAGCATACAAACAACAAAAAGGAACAGTGACACAATAATAACAATAATAGTCTTTATCTAAACATATCATTCAATACAATAATTAATAAATTGAGATGATGTAGATGAGGTTCAGGACCAGGTTTATACCTTACCTGCTCTACCGCCTAACTTACGTCTATGGTAATACTATCATCAATAAATTCATATGTATACATATATTTAATATAATATTTTTACATTGTGACAAATTTTCTAATTTTGCGGAGATGACAGATTAAAAATATTTCTTTGATCAGTTTATTGGTCGGTGAGGAAAGCTTTTTCATTTAAGGAAATGGACAAATTAATTAAGTTTGGTAGAAGTGGTAGCGTCCTACAGTAGAATCGTTTTGAGATTATTTTCATTTTTTAACAAAAATGTAAACATGATGGGTTGATTTATTTCATTGTCCTGAAGAAACTTTTTATCAACAAAGGTAGTATATACTTGTTTTCGCTGACGTTAACGCCAGTATTGTTAAAGCGCGAACCACCCGTTCTTTGTGTGCTTGCTTAATTCCTGGCGTATGTGTGCTTTAATGAAATTCGAAATAATAGTGACCAGAAAATTCGAGCCGAACGGTATGTCGAATTTTTCCTTGTCTAAAAGGATATCCATAACGAACTATTTGAAACAAGCAACAAGCTGTCCTATGTAAATGAACCAGGCATCTCTTCTAATATCTAACTTTTGGGTCTAACTACTGTCAGGAACCATTTTGGTACTCAATATTTTGCTTTTTATAATTAAATACTATTACTCGTAATAAATGTTAGTAATATAGTTTAATTTGATTTTTAAGAATCGCCTATTTATGTATATTGCACATGCCAGCAGACTTGATATAAATGACGTTTGCTTATTAATGAATCCTTTTGTCATGTCAAATTGGTATACTTTTTCAGTCTGCCAACACTAACCTTTGGCTAATAATTAATTAAATAATTAAAAATTATGAACTGTATAACCGAAACCCCTCTTTTATAGATGTTGCAAATTTAATTTGTAAGTTACTGCGGCAGTTTTTACATAGAGTGTTATGTTTCAGTTCCGATTTTAAAGATCGTCATCACTTATACATAGAAAGTCATTGTAACTCATGGCCTTTGCTTTCTTTTTCTTTCCCGGTTAGGTAGCCTGCGCGTGTTCGCGTTAGTGGCTACAACTTGATTGAAACCGTTATCCGTATACCTTATTTTGTACAGAGATATTCGACCTTTACAGCAATTTGGGCACCAGTTTTTCCTTGCACCGTGACTACTCACTCACATGTTCTAATAAATTAATTACTATACCACATTTAAAAAAAATAACGCTTACAGAACTAAATTATTTATTGATGTATAACGGTAGCTACTTTTCACTGTAATAACGCTAACTAATCGCTTAGAATCCGTATTGAGATATTCTTTCCGATTCTTCATTAAGATGAAGCTGCGCGTTCAAACAATTCTATTCCTTTTTACTGACAGTGAGAAGATTGACAAAAATCGTTAACTTAACATAAATTTAAAATAAAAAGTTCACACTGCTTGGGCGATACCATTCCATAAGAAAAGTATGAAATTGCAGACTGTAGAATTTTCAACATGATTTGCTTATCAAATCTATCTTATGTTTAACTATTAAAATGCCAGGCGTGATCATTAAATATTGAGTCTGAGTTCCACAGAGGTGGTAAGCTTGTATAAACGGGGATATTATGCAAGGCCAGCGAATTTAAAGCTACCAGAAGTAGACTTAGATAAGCTAGGTTTCACGTAGCTTTTAGTCAGTCTGTAAACGGCGACAGAGATAACTGCGAAACGGTATTGCCAAAAACATATGTAACATGCTAAATTAGCAATAACGCATGAGGTAAGTGAAATCACCAGTATTCAACCACGGCATGCAAAGCTACAGTGGATTAAGGCGAGGTTTATGGATATTTTTGAAGCTGAGCACTGTAATATTAAGACAAAATCGGTAAAGGTGGGCGCCACTGTTCTCAAGTTAAATACTGCTACCAGGTACTGCTCGTGGAAATACCGTGTATATCAAGATGATAAGACCTACCTTTAGAGTGGAGATAGACACTCCTACGATAATGCTGAAAGAGAATTTGCTAAACTGTAAGTACTCATTATTTATGACGGCTTCTGTATATCACGGAGTATTAACTTATTATTAAATTAGGAGTGAATCCCCTTTCTTGTATTTTACTGATCCAGTCATAATACTAATTATCCAGAATGGATACCCAGTGATATCCCCTGTATATCAAAATGGATTTGAAACGTCAGTAAAATTATAGGTTGAGCTATTTTGTACAAAAATGTAGCAGGTATTTTTCCTTAGAGCAAATAATTAATGAACAGGCACTAAATTTGACCACCCTGTATATTGTTACCATTCTGATTTTTGGAAATGCATGATTATAAAAATTCTACGTTTAATTTGAAACAAATGCTTTATGTCTTTTGTTTACTAAGGATCACTGGGTGTTCCTAAACTTATTGTACGCGCACTGTGTATCTAAGATTCTCGGTAAGATTTATATTGTTGAAATAAGAACAAATACGTAGCACCAAAATACATTTATATACATAATTTCGCACGAAAAAACACATTATTATTATTATAACAAATTCAGCAATTATTAGTTGATTAGATAGACTTTAAATTCTAAGAACAAAATAAACATTGGCTAATACAATGGATGTTCGCAATTATTTATTTGACAAAATAAAGTCGCCCTTACAGCTGAAAGCGATTATTTGAAAATAATTAATGATAGATGAATCTCAATTACGTTAACGATATTAAACAATATTCCAAATATACATAAAACATAAATTTGTGTGGGTACCCAGCGTTCTATAATTTTTATAAAACAAACTAAATTATTAGGGTATAAACATTAAGTTCATCAATAATAAATTCTTAACAAATCAAAGTTACCAATTTAAAGCTTCGATAATAAGCAATTTAACTAAACGATTATGCAATTATTTAGAGTGCGTAATACATTTGTTTCATAATCATTTAAATCGGGCAACAGCGTCCCTTAACTAATTTACATTAATCCAAAAACTAGGTTATTCAGCGTCGGTAATAGATTGTTTAAACACGTTTAAACACGCGGGCAGAAAGAACATCCGTGCTTTATCAGATGCAAGACAAAACAAAGATAAATACTTACATAGCTCTTACTATTCGGAAGACGTTCCTTATTGTTCAATTTTGATTAATAACCTCCATGGGTACAAGAATACATGAACGACTTTTTGCCAGTTTTCTATCAAATCGATTATCCCAATTAATTCGAAGATCTAACCTCAATTCCTTTTGCAATTGCAGAATTTCGATAGAGACCATTTTAACTATCTAAAACAAAAAAATCTGGGGTGATACAACACACGACTTTCTCTTACGCACATAGATACGCTAAAAGTGTCCAAAAATGATTAAATCATTGTCTACGTTTATTTTGGAAACGATAACTGTAACGGTCACCATCCACGTTACTGGACAAGCGAAAGGCTGCTTAACTCCGGAAATTGTTTCCGATAACTTGCTTCAACGCATTTTTTCAGAAAAACTGTTAAGTTCACGTAAAGGCCCATTAAATGCATAATAACCGTAGCACATTTAAAAATAAAAGTTATAGCCGTTTTCGATAAAATCGCAAAAAAACTTAAAAATCGCAAAAATAAAGTGGCACTTCCGGTCATTCGATTTTACCTAAATTCTTGACGTCTCATGTGCAGAAGAAAAAGAACTTAAATATACAATTTCGTTCATATATCATATTTAGTTTTTGAGATATATTGTTCGCAATTAATACACTAAGTACTTCCGGTTACTCGATTTTCAAAAACTTATTAGGGATACAGCTTGATTCATATCAAATGGAATGAAGTAGCTAAGAAACTTGCTAAGTTTTAAAAAAATCGTTACAGCCAATTTCAAGAAAATTGTGCAAAAAGAAGATTCTGAAAATATCTAAAAATGACAGAAATAAAGTGGAGCTTCCGGTTATTCGATTTTAACCAAATCCTTAATTTGTCATACCAATGTAGTTACGGCCACAAACATAAATTTTCATTCATCTAGAACTTTTAGTTTCATAACAGTTATTCTATTTTGAGTTAACAGTTACTCAATGTAAGGAAAAGTTTCTGAAAAACGGCCTAAATTATATGAAAGCTCATTAAATGGGTAAGAATTGCAATAAGTTTTAAAAAATCGTTAGAGCCCATTTCGAGAAAATCCCGAAAAACGGAAAATTCGGAAAATATCTAAAAATAACACACGCACACGCACGCGCACGCAAGCACGCACGCACTCACGCGCGTACACGCACAAATCCACACAAGCGCACGTGCGCGCACACACGCACAGGCGCGCGCGCGCGCGCACACACACACACACACACACACAGACAGGTCAATTTTTAAAAACGTGATTTTCGGACTCCCGGACCTGAAAACGTGTATTTCCACTAAAATTTCAACATCTAAAGTTTTAGACGAAAAAAATACTTTATACTAAATTTCATACAGGTAAGAGAAAATAAAAAGGCACTCCCGAGAATAATGACTACGTATCACCAGCTATCTTATAAATATCTCATTGACTAGTCCTCCTTAATTTTCTCAGGTGCCCCACGAGATTATTTCGCCATGATCTCATACTTACGTTATCCCTCGCTTATGTTATATTTCTTTTATAGCGGCACAAATAGTTACTTGACAAAATTTCAATGCTACGATGTACATTAATTAATTGTATAATTATTTCTGTTTCTTTTACTGATCAAGTCATGACATTCAATTAACTTTGGCACGTGGGTGTATATGTTTTAGCAGTGTTTTAAAATATCTGATGTTCATTTCCCTACTTTGTAATTCTAAATAATTTTACCGATTAAATTTTATATTTATTTTCAATTCTACATTTAATAAAATTTCTAGAAAAATTATATATACGAGGTATTTGCAATAGATTCCTATTTTAATTTACTTTACATTATAAAACTAACTTCTTAGATTGTTTTAATTAACTCTTGCCCTACTAAAATTATTTGAACAACCAATGTACATGGTAGTACATACTTATTACGCAATATTTCACTAATTACTATTAAAAATAGCAAGATGATACATAGTTAATTTTAAAATCGAGCTGGACGTTAATCTCCATTTTTTGCGAAATTGAAGCAATTGTCGAGAGTGCTTGAGCTTTACCATGAGATGCATGGTAATAATTTGATGTCATGTGCGCGAGTGTTTGAATGGCACATATGATTTTCTGAATATGGAAAGAATAATGAAGGCGACAAACAACATGACCATCTTATCATGTGATAATCGAGAAAGACACTAGGCAACGTTCTCCAATTGAGTACACAGATAATAGAAATTTTAGATATAGATAAAATTTTACATGAATCATTAAACATACGCGAATTCTGAACCAAAATAATCTCAAAAAATCTCGGTCAGGAGCATAGAGATGCCCGGACACATATTCGTGGTGATCGCATAAAACAATTTACAGCAAACCCTGACTAGTTGTAAACAATCATCACATATTGCGATCGAGGAACAAAGACAGAAAAATGCATTGGAAATCCCCCATATTAAGGAATATCACGAAGGTAAGGACGAGCAAATCGAAAATGAAGGAAATGCTTTTCGTTGCCTTCGTTATGAATGGTTGACTTCATACGACTGGGCCAGACAGTATCCTTGAGATACGAGCCAATCTGAAAGAACAAATGCTCCTGTTAAGAATGGCCTGTTCTTAAAGCACTTTCTGACCGACAAGACAACCCTGATACTGAGTTACCCACCTTACTTGCCAGTCCAGTTATTTAATATTTAACTCGTATAATCATTATTTTACTTTTGCAAAACATAAAATCAGGACAGGCAAAATTGGAACTAACTGATAACATAATTTCAAATATACAGGATGTTCACAAATAAAACAATGCGACTATACTTAAACGAAAAGGCTAACGGAATCATTTGTCTTATTTTGATACCAAACCAAGGCTCTACTGATAAATACAGGATCTCAAGTACGTGAAGATATAATAACCATTATGTATTCAAAATTAAAGATTATCTTTACAACTTAGGCTTTATTTGTTTTTAGTAGGCATCCTAGTCGTATTGCCACTTATTTGAAAATATTCGTAGTAAAGTTTCATAAAGCTGCTTTTATCACCCTAAATAATATACAAAAGGAAAATAATTTTTCTAGCTCAAATTGTCTGAACTCTGAAGAAATAAATTAAACATCAAAAAATCGGCTAAGTCTCTGTTTTGGAAATCTTAAAGCAGATCCATACAGTAGTCTATCCAATACAACTCAAGCAGATTTCTTGTTGTATTTTATAGTAATACTAGTAACTAGTGATGTGGCAAAAAAACTTATTACAAAGTTAAAAATGGATACCAACACGATCTTGTATTTAAACTATTTGCAATAAGTTCAAATCAATACATTATATTGTGAATAATGTAGTGAAATTCAATGTGTGTGATGAAATAAGCAATTGAAGTTTAAGGTGTTAAATAAAATGCAATTAGACACTAATGAACAATGGCAATGTAACGTGGCTTATCAATATAAGAATGGTTATATAAACAAGCCGGTACACGGTAAAATATAACATTGTTTTGTTTGTGAAACTTCCGAGTTTTCGACTAGGATTGTTTGACGAGGTTCTTCTTCGGAGCTATCTAGAAATCAACAAAATTCTCCAGCGACCATTGCCATGAGAATATACACATTAAAGTGCTTTCGTATCTACCGAGATCACCGCCATTCGTACACTCATACACTCTGAATGTTCCCAAAGGAAACGTTACAGTTTGTAGTTGATTGCGAAGGGTTTCTATCCCTAATGCTCAGCAACTATGAACTTTGTTTTAAAACGTTGGAGATTTTATGATTTAACAGCGAATTACAAAAGCACTATTGCATACGGCTGTTAACAACTCGATAGAACTTCAACTTTATAAAAAAATTACAAGTAATTTCACAACATACCTGCGGCAATATGTACAGAAAAACTGATGGAACTTTTGGCCGACTTCAAGGTCACATCTTTTGAGCATTTATGTATGTAAGGCGTCATTTCAAGAAATATAAACCACTTGATTACGTTGCAAGATAACATTTAGCGGTTTCCTAAGATTGTTTTGTAAACGGTACCATCACATTCAAGTTCGTTATTTCGATTTTCTTCTCTATTCGCATACAATTGAATCTAATTATCGAATTTACCAGTATTATTTGATACTAACTTAAAATTTATCTAAATAACATTTTAATATTTTAATATTTAATAAATGCGATTTATGACCCAGCACTTTTCATTGTGTTAATCAGGCCGTGAACATTTTATAATAAAGCCCTTTTTATAAAACTGGGTTTTCAATTTCTACCCTATGTTGGATTTAAAGAATATTTCGCCTTCTATGTAATCTCATTTGTTAATAAACTATAATGTATAAAGCATACACATACCCTAAACCTAAACAAAGAGAAACACCTGCCTTCGCTTTATATTGCGCCTTGTATTCTCGCCGAAAATGTGCCTGGCGGTTTCTCAAGTATGTTTGCAATTTCCATTATATTAATTATTTATTTTTCATGAAGCCTAAATTAATTGAAATTGTGGATAAACTTCAAAGTAATAAATTTATGTATATACTAATTCAGTGCCTTTTGCACTCGCCAAACTTGTTATAAAGCTTTTGAGTCCTCGTATCGAAAAACAGCAGTCACGTTGGTATAAGTTAAACAATATAAACAGCAAAGTCCGTTTTTAAAATCACGTTTTGATCGAAAACTTATTTTCTGCAGAATTGGGGATTACTTTATTTGATATAAAATTTCTGTATCTAAATTTATTTTGATTTCAAAAAGTTGTTCATTATTAATTGATGTTTTAATGAAGAATCCTTATGTCTTCCTTAGAGAGCATCCATTATAGGGCACCGTTCCTAACGATCAAAGACGATATTTCTTTTTTAAATTTCCGAGTAATGTTATGTTTTATATTTTAAACAACCACTATTTCTGTATCTTGGATTTAAATGACGCAATAAAACAATGTTTGCTATATTTATACTTTATACATATATTTATTAAACTAATTTAACAACTGACTGGTCCGATAGGAATTTGAAATCTAAAAGGTCAATGTAAAATACTAATTTAATAGAATATTAAATCAAAATGTGCCAAATAAAACTATAAAGTCTAGCACATTTTAATTAAATTGTTTGCCACTGAATTTATTGATGTTCTAAATTTCTTGGTTTGAAAATATTTAAATGACCGTATTACAACGAAAAGGGTTAATTTATAACAAACTGACACCAGGGACAAGATCCCAACTAGGGAACAACTAGACACGAAGTGCAGATAGCACTTTTTGGAAATTATATCCGTTTTCCATTCAAATAAAATTCCTTTAGGAATGTCGAAATAAAATAGTCGTAATTACTTCCTCCCCGCTTTCAGACAGTTGTATATAGCCCATACCAAAGAAAACTCAAGTTACATAAAATATGCTGCACACATTTTGAGCACACTGATTTAGAAAGCGAGCACGAAGTGAGTTTTATCCTACGCTGGCCCGTAGACTCCTTAAAGAATTTAGCGATATCAAATAAAAAACAAACCGTCGAGTTGCATCAATCCGCGAACTGGCGGTTGGAAATTACTAAGCCAAACAAATTAAAAGGCATACCGTACTTCAAAAAATATAAATACGAGGGTTGCCTTTTAAGTAGTTACAAAAACTAGGAAAGAAAACAAATTTTTTGGAACAAACTGTTTTATTGTTTTTCAAAATATTCACC
>JAHWXV010632025.1:0-19758 GCA_024586415.1 Phrixothrix hirtus | reverse complement strand
TAAGCAGCCTTTCGCCTGTCCAGTAACTTGGATGGGTCACCGTTACAATTATTGTTTCCAAAATAAACGTAGACAATAATCTAATCATTTGTGGGTACTATTGATATATCTATGTGCGTAAGAAAAAGTCGTGTGTTGTTTCACACCAGATTTTTATTTATTTAGTCTATCTTTACTTCTTTTTACCAAAATTGATTTATAGCTTTCTTAATTTATATTACTGCAAGCACATTTTTTTATCATTAGTTTTAATTAAATTTTATAATTTCGGTTATAATTACAATATTGCTACTGAGACAATTTAGTTAATTTTAATTTAAGCAAAATTGATGCAGATGTTTTAATTTTTTTTCAGATACATTATCCCTTGAGATTAACTTTGACGACATTCAATGCAGCAAAATCTGTGGTTGCTCTTGGTGTTTCACTGACGAAGGGCGTTTTGAGTAAGTATAGCTTTTTATTAGTTTAAATCAATCACACAGTGACTATATATGCACAGTTTTTGAAATATTTGCTATTAAAGCTTTAAGTCTAAACTAAATTTTATGCTGAAGGGCCGTATCGAACATGATGCAGATGTCCATTAAACAGAATTTCACAATCTTAACAAAGGATACTAAACAATTTATTATTAATAATTCTAGGTTTGAATTATTGCTTTAACAAGTGCCAGATTTTATAATTTTGCGTTTCATCTTTACTAATTAGAACTATTTTCTTTTAAATATGACCCTTGTTATCGCTAATTTTCAACTTATTCGTTTTGTATTTAATTTAGCAGATTCTAGCGTTTTCGTACGAATGCTGTCATCATTGTTCAGAATGATCATATTTATAGACGTTAAAAAGAAAAAAGCGTTTAGAAGTGTTAATATTTTTAACATTGACAAGTGACTTTTAGAAAATTATATTCGAATTTTAGCCCAATTAAAGACCCAGTAACCAGTACACTGCAGAAAAATAAATTAAAATACTCAGACGGGACATTATTTGAACTTTTATAAAAGTAAGAAGGGTTGATATTGTTTTTAAATTTGGCTAGTAGTTTCTACCTGATTTTTCGGTTTTAAAGGAAAGTTTAAAAAATTGTAATCATTATTTTAATAAAGAAACTAAAAATTTGAAACTTAAAATAAATATAAAACGTTTATTAAAATGAAATTTAGCGAATTTATGACACAGAACTAATATCCTGGGAAAAGGTTCGGTGCATTTTGTTTCATTATCATTCGCGCCAAAATCCGAGCCACTTTATTTCACTCTATGTATGTTTTCCTTCTTTGGTTACATCTTTCTTAATGTTTTTTACCCTTGTTTTCACATATGAGGTTAGTTCAAACATGACCCGGATTATTATCATAACAAAATTTGGAAATAACAGCAGTATTAATTTTCGACCTACGTTCGTCCTAAGTTCATGCAGTTTTCCCATCTTTTGGGATCTTTAGAATGTCTTCAGAATAAAATGTGTTTGGTTGCGTGTGTCACCATCTCTGCACAAAATTTTCAAAGTCATTGTTTTCAAATCGCAATGCTGCGCTGAACTATGAGGATAATCAATTGTGAAGTATGTGGTCGGGCAATATCATGAAAGAGAATCACACTTCTGATGGATTGATTCCGCCATCTTGATCGAAACGCGGGCTTAACCTTCTCCACTAAGAGATGCGAGTAGTAAGGGGCGTCCTGATAAAAAATCCGTGTAAATGACACCTTCCATGCCCCAAAACTTTCCTTGCTGAAGGAACCACTTTCGATTCTTCGACCTTGGTAAAATTTTGTATCTCCATTCCGTGCTTGCTATCTTAGACTCTGAGATAAAGTAATGCACCCAGGTGTATCTTTTCTTAGAAAAGTTTCTTCTTCTCGATGAAAGTCGTTCATCAGGTGTCTTGAGATTTGCATTCTTCGATCATTTTGTTCCACGTTGGATTCAAGTCGTACAAATTTTCTTGCATTTCAGCTCTTCGTTAATAATGGGGTCAATGCTGCCAATGCTTATTTGTTGTAACGCTTTTGACATATTAAGTACGAAAACAATCGATGTTTACGGATAAGTCATCGATTCGCTGAATATTCGCCGGAGTGACTAAATTTCGTGGAAGCCTTGCGTGCGTCACTTTCTCAATTCATTGGTTTTACACCGTCAACGGACTTAGGTTCTTTAAAAAATATCTTTCCCAAAGCGTTGACAGAGTGTTGCCAAAATTTCAGTTGATACGTTTTTATTAAAAAGAAATTTCATAATAATGCATTTCTCAATAAAATATTCACTGTTTGCCCAAAAATTATTGTGAATAATGAAGAATAATAAATGCCACCATTATAGTAAATTACGGGCCTTCTTAATTATATAATGCCTTGCCGTATGGCGCCGTTTTGGTATTGTGCAAATATTCTGGCCGTGAAAGCAAAATTTCAGGTCATATTTTAACTACCCTCATAGATTCTTATGAGTAGAATTTGATTTTTTCTATATTCTGTGTTTTATCTGAGGGTCGAGGTAGGGGCCGGGTTCCTTACACTAAAAAGTAGGCAGAATTTGATTGGCGCCTCAAAGGAAGTAAAGTGACTCTATCGTTTGTGTGTTTCAATTGACCCATGCCGAGTTAATGAGAGCCTGTCTTTTCAAGGAAGGAAACTGTCACGGTACAAAGAGACACTAGGGCGTAATTGGGGCCAGTGTAACGGTCCTGAAGTTTGGTCCGCCAGGTCAGTGAAGTCGGCGCGAGTTTAACGATACAAGTGTTGCAATATTCAGGCCACACTATATATAATTTTGTCGGTATAAGACAAAATAGATCGGCGCCACCTGTTGTATCGGTCACGCTAACGATTACGAGAATAAAAAGGCGCAATTGAGATGGAATACTATTTATATAAAGTCAATTTCATCAATCGAAAAGGTTTCCAAGCGAAATAGCATACAATATACTTGCAATGGTCATTACAGTTAAAGCCGGTCTCCAATATCTAATTTTGACTATTTACTAGATGGGATTGAGTGCAGCTTACATATTGGTTATCCCCTGTATAATACTTAAAGAACAAGATAAATCATTAAGGGTTTGTGCAAATAATCAAATTTAATTAATAAAAGAAGGTTTATGGAATTCTTGACAAATTGTACACATTCACGCTCTACACTATAAATAACAAAGATTAACAAAATGTCGGCTAATTAATTAAACAAGAGCAATCAAGTTGTTTCAATGGCTGTAAGTACACTTATGGAGATAATTGATTTATTATGACCAGGTAAGTTCATCAGTAATTTAAGTTAACTGCAGTTATATGGTTGACGTAGGGTACAATTTATTGATAGCAATTAATTCGTGGGATACTCGGTGTACATACGAGGGTGCTAAGGAAAATCTTAGTAACGACTTGCAATAGTTGTGAAATTCGGGTACGTCAGAATCCCGCTGAAAATGGGAGCTTCTAATTTTAGAGTCGAAAATTATTGCCTCGATAAGATCCGTCAATGAAGCGTCAATGGAAAGGGGACTTGGATTCCTTGCCAGCGATAACAATTACAACAGATCGTGGAGGTTACGGCGACGGTAAAACCTGGTACATCTACGACACTCGCGCCCTTAGCACCTAAACAGAATTCTGTTCTTAAGGAACTTGGGCTGCTTACTGCCCGTACATTGCTGTAATTAATTTTAAAAAACGCTTTCTACTTTAATAAAACAAGAAATCGTTAAACGTGAGTCTGCATTACAACCGGTAAATACATTGGTTGCCAGTTGATTGCTTACTCAAAGCTTATTAAAATAATTTTGCTATGTTTTATCGAAACTCAAACCATGAAAGAATGTTCTAGTACAAAACTGTTTGAACAAGGGAATTTACACGGCAGTGACAGCGCGGTTTGCGTCATCAAGAACGTGTCGTGTCGTGGTTAATTGCGGAAATTTATAGAAGTGCATGTGTACTTGAAAAGAACGGTCTGTCTAAATATAGACTTAAAAAAACAAATTGCATTTTCTTAAAGGGAAAACTATTTAACAAATGACAATGGGATACTTTGTATTTTAAATATCTTTACGATATTTTGTTTAACTATAACCTAAAAGGTTGTATTTACATAAATTAGGAACAACCGAATGGTTATATTAATCAAATAATGCAATTAGCCAGGACCAGCTCACAATTAATATAAGATTAATTTAAAATTTATATTTAATAGTTAAAACCAAGGAGGTCGTTCACAAAATATCTAAAAAAGTTCTTCGCCGAAATGAATACCTAGGGATTGACTTCAAGTCCCGCTTTCACGAGTAACAGCATTGGGCTAGACTTTAGAATGTAAATATTGATAGAAAGCGTCTTGGTGATTGATTTCGACAAGTTTATCGCCCCTTTTCTTCAGGTGGCTAGCAACTTTTGTTCAGTTACTGATAAAAAACTTACTTTAATTTTGCACTTACCATTAATTGAAGGTAGCGACAGTGAATCAGATGAATATTTTTGCAGTCAGGTCGCTAGTGTAATAAAATTATAAAAATCAGAGGTAACGGAATTATTCTCTTTTGTAAACGCATTTATTAAACTTTACATAGAAACGGCATTTTGACTTATGGGTATAACTTAAATTGTACCATGTAAAAGAAAAAAGGAAATATTGAAATTCATTTCGGCTAGCAGAAATACGTTAAGCTTTTTACATTTAAAAACACAATGAAAAAGTTATAGGTTCATTTGAAACTCATTAATTTACCTCGTATGTAAAAGTAAACAAAAGTTGTGTTAATAAATGTGATAGAATTAAAAGATTCTATTTACGGAGAAAGACAGCAAACATGGTGTATGTTTGACGATCAAAACTGAAGTCTTTATTCTGGAAGGAACGCGAGCGCTGGCTTCCTCCTAATATAAAGTTCAATCAGATGTTGATATTTTAAATTGACAACGACTCGCGCGAACAATTTACGCTGGAGAATCAGTCGAATATTCGCGAATGCACCCCGAGTGAAAAACAAAAATACGCACAATCAGCAAGAACGTGAATAGCCATATACAAGGTACTTTCTAAAAGTTTCATAATCGGAATTACCAAAATACCACTTAACAACTAAAATTTAGAGCGCCTATAAAACTTGCAAATATTGCTAGAAACCGTGGGAATTTTAACGATTTCTGAAATAAAAAGTAACAGACGAAAGGTATAAAATACCTAGACACAACGAATTCGCAAATTTTTGCCATGGAAACACAAAGTTATAAATAATCAAGTAGCACCAAAAATCGATGTCTTTGGGTTCTAGCTTTAAAACTACATAGATAGATTAAACGAGTGTTAGTAAGACGTGTGCCAAGGTATAATAAAATGACGAGTTGATAAATAGTACTTTATGTCTTAATTAAATATACAAGTCCAGCGAAGGTATCATTTTTCAAAATACACACAAGGCAGTGAAGAACACGACCCTAGAGTACAGATAATTTGGGCAGCTTTGATCCACCAAACTAATCTACATATCAGCACACAACAAATCCAAATTTGCGCTGATGCGCGAGTCGTATTCTATAACACAAGCGAACGAAAACTTCGCGTAAGTGAAAATTTAAAAACTTAAACAAACCACATTGAATAAATAAAATTTTTATTCGTTTTATTTAATATTTTAAAGACTTTATATATTATTAATTTTATATTGTCTTTCTCATTTTACGAATATCACGCAGAGAAATCAATTATCAAAGGTTAATTGCCTAAAATTCGACACATTTATTATGTTTTAAATTTCATTTTTAATGAAATAATTTGTTTATTTTAAATATTGTGTTTGTATTTGAAATAATAAATATTTGTTTAAACTTTGATGTAGTTTTGGCTCACGCAAAAATAAAGAAAATGCCCAAAGTACAGTTAGGATAATCCTACTTAATCTCTTTTGAAACGAATTCGAACCTTTTAACAATTTATAGGTTGAAACAGCCTCTAAAATTAGAATTTTAGGAAGAATTATAAAAATATTGTTTGCTGCTTTGTTAAAATTAGTTCACGCTGACCAGTTAATTATAAATAACAAATCTAATTAAGTAAACAGTATTTCACATCCTGCCGTAGTTGAAATTTTTTTTAGGGACGCAAGCGTATAGTTCGCTTTGGCTAAGATGTGAATTACGTTGATGCCAATAATAATAATAATAGAAAGATGGTGGGAAAATGGTTATAGGAAACCCAAAATCAATAAATAAAAAATGCAAGTGAAATGAAATGCTAAAGAAGCAGCAAAGAACAATTTAAAAAAATAAAAATGAAAAATAAAGCGAGTGGGTTGGAATTTTAATTGTGGGAACTATTTATTCATCATGGGCACAGAATATATACATATTTCTAAGTTTTATTATCTTCGATGTTTTCACTGGCATTTCGTAATGCACGTTGTCAGCGGTGTGGAAGTCGTACAATGTCGTTAGCAACGCCTCTTCTATTAGTAGTGAGAATAGAGCGATCTACTGCCAGAAGAATCTCTGGAACAGTTCTGAAGTGAATGCTGCGAAGTGGTTGCTTCGACTTAAGAATAAATCCATAGTTGAAAGAGATTAAACCCAGTGACTGTTGTGGGTGGAAGAGAATTTCCCAGTCTAGGCTTGCATTGCATGCATTCAGACAATACCATTCAAGATTATGGCCGTGTACTACAGAAAGTGTCTCCCTTCCTTTCCCCATGCTGCTCATAGATTGCCCTGAGGATACGATATGCATCAGGTTAAAATCATCACAGTCGTACATGACAATCGCCATAACTTTCATGTGACTAGGATTTTGATGACCTTTTCAACTTCGTGTGACCAAGCTGGTCATAGATTGCCCTGAGGATACGATATGCATCAGGATAAAATCATCACAGTCATACATGACAATCGCCATAATTCATATGACTAGGATTTTGATGACATTTTCAACTTCGTGTGACCAGTAATGACGCCGTTCGTTCGATTGCTGTGTAAGTTTTAGTTCGTACGATCTGGCACGTTCATCATCTAGTGCTAGGATACGGCGTTAAAAATCGTCTCTTCCGCACTCATAGCGGTCGTATCGTTGCCATTTTTACATTTTTCTTGATGTCATATTTTGCATAGCTGAGCTTTAGCTCAGAATGTCTTCTAGAGGTAACTCAAGTATCGTATGGCGCCGAACCTTATCAGTAATCTGGAAACTCTATTCACTCATGCATTAGTTGCACTAGGATGGTCTGGGTGGGTTACGCCTGTCTTATTTTGCCGTCCCTATTGAAGGCTTTTACCTACATTGTTACAATTCTGACAGGAAATACAGCTTCCTCGTAAATCTTTTGGTGACCTTGGTAACGTTGTCTTGGTTCTCGATCCCTGGCAATTCAATATTTATCTAACTTCGCGCGCTCATGATTAAAAAATTAGACGGCATGTTTACAATAGACTTTGTTCTCTTCTTCACTACAAATGTACATGGAGTGGAAAATCAGGATACATTTCCCTGATGTGGGTGTGTAACATCACGAGATGTACACTACTCCATTTTAGGTAGTTTAGTTTTAACTATGATTCGAAGTGTTATTACTTTGAAAAGTTTTTGAAGATATTTAAAATCGAATATCATGTAGCGATCGAATTCTTCAGTAATAAAATTTTACACTGGTACAAATTAAAAACCGGGTATATGAAAATGCGAAATTCGAAAAAGAAAACCTCAAAAGTGATTCTCACCCCGTTGGCATGTGAACTTGATTACGGAAACCATTGATCTTGCAAAACTTGAACTTCTCAGTAACCGATGTTTGAATACCTAAAAAATAGCGGTAAGACCATGACTCTAAAACAACATGAAAATGTTAGTGCAAAACGGATTCCGCCTAAAAAGACGAGTGTATGAATTGTTATTAAGCATTCTTAGACGAATACAACCACCACCTAGAAAAATTACTGGATGCTATCGTCATTGAATATGAGATTATCGTTCTATGCTACAACCCTCTGCCCAAAAAAAAATCAATAAAATCAAGAAACTAAAGCGAAAATTTCCCTCGAAAAGTTAGGATAACGTAGTCCAGCGTTTCTCAATTTTTTTACTCTCATGGTATATTTTCCGAAGGAGAAAAATTTTGCGACACACCTACGTAGGCGTAAAAAAGAAATAATATTTTTTTACATTTCACGACACATTTGGAAAATTTTGCGGCACGCCCTTTGAGAAACACTGACGTAGGAAATAAAAGATTTATGGTCACCATCCATCAAAGTTTTCAAGGAATTCTGGTCATGGATTACAAGGAAAGGAATACCACTGTGAATCTAGACTATGCAATGCTGGAAAAACTGGTTTGGGGTATTAGTCTACTACATTTTATTGCGAAAACTGGCGTGAAGAAATATTAGTTTAAACAAATCTCTCATCCACCATACTGCCCACATTTGACCCTTAGCCACTGGTTGCTGTATGAAAACTTAATATCAAAATGGAGGGAGGGGAGGTCCAAGCATCTATAGAGATGACGCAAAATAAATATGAAAACTATACCATATCTTAAGGGGAATTGTTCTGAAAGACAGTGAATACCATTTCTTTAACCTTCCCTCCACCACGAGCCCAAAACACAAAATGACGTTGTAAATAACGCTTTATGCGTTTGACGTTGTATACGGACGACGAAAAATGTTTTATAATAACACTTTTTTTAGATTTTCTAGATAGTTTTAATGGCTAATTATATTTTTTTACTAAAACATATTAGTACGGTACTAAGATGAATAGTAGTTATTTGTTGTGTGTTCACAACTTTAACAAGTTTTTGGCACCATTTTATGTGAACGGCGAGTTTTGTAACAACAAGGTGGAATAATTGATCAAGTAGAATGCGACAAATAGTTTCGGGGAAATCCCGTTCTGGCACAAAAAGTATAGTCTGTAACGTGGAATACAGTCGTCATAATAATGCACTTAACATTCAAAATATGAACAAAAAAGATGCATTACAATATGTTTAGCAAACGTGATGATGCGAAATTAGAGCAATAATATACATAAATACAATTGATCGACTATTGCTTTAATTGTTCGAGACAAGTTTTATCTTTAGTAAGCAATAACTAACTCAATTAATAAAACAAATCAAAGAAAGGTATGTAAGAGTTATTGTGGCAGCAGTAATTGATTTAACTCTTATTAGTAAGTAGGAAAAATTAATTGATTCAATAGACCTTAGCCAAGACTCGTCAAAAGATATATTATATTCTCTATTTAAATAGCACAAATAATGATGGAATCCGCGTTTTACAATCAGCTTAAAATAAAATACAAACTGATAAATTTAAGCAAAAGAAATTGATTTAATAGCCAAACGATAATGAGTAATGTAGATAAACAAAATTTAGAATCTGCATAACGGTTTTAAAGAACGAAAATCACGAAACACCGCAGTAATATTAAACTTAATGCGGCCGATAGTGTCGAACTATCGTAGAATCATCGTGATAATAGCATTGTGGTGAAATTAAATAAATACATGCCATATGAAAACTGATTTCAATGATAGCTAAAAACTAAATATGTCTTTATTAATAAAAATCATAATTGGAATTTATCATAACGGAAGATTTATACGTGCCAAACACCGTGTCATACGAAAAACACCTTTTGTTTTTTTAATTCAAAAAATAAAGCATTTATTTAAATTTAAAATTCTTATATAACATATTTAGTATGATTAAATAGTGATTTGTAACTTGTTAAAAGAAATGTTTAAAAGTGCAGGTAATGGCGCCTAAGCTCATATCTCGAGGAATAGGATTAAAATCATTCTTAATACTGCTAAAGTTACCTAATGCTAATGCAATAAAATATATAAAATAATATATGTACAATTGGTGAGTCGTAGTAGTCGTGAAATCTTAGATGCAAGTTAAACATGTTGCGGAAGCTCCCAGATGCGATCACGGGTATCCATGTGACATCTTGAATTTAACTTGGGAGTAGCCGTTACCATCTATCATAGAGCAGACGCAGTGAGACGAGTTTTAATTGTATCTGATTTATCACATACCTAGCGTCAACAATAACCTAAAATTTGCACCCAGTACATTTGCTAACTTCTAACTTTATGGTGTCGATTGCTACGTTCCCTTGAGAAATGTAAGTACGTTTATCCCGATGTTATAGGAAAGTAGATTTTAAATCAGTTAACTTCTCTAGATGTACCCTCAAGAACCACTACAGGTCATCTCAATTTGCTCAGTTCTTTCGATTTTTTTTAGGTTTGGATGTGACAAAGATTCGGTTTACTTAATACAACAGCTTCACGAGAAATCGTGGTTCTCGATTTAAAATAAAATTTATTCTAGGTTAATTTAAGCTTTTAAATTATGCGGATTGGTTTATGACTGTGTACATAGCGGTTTAATGCGCTGGAAAAGAAAATGGGTATAAAGCAATATAGGTGATACAACAATGCAACAGCGAAGCATTGAATAGATCTGGCATTTGTCACATTTTATTGTGATTTAATTTTTTTTTAAAAATAATAATAAACATTTACGAAGCACGTGAAAAGGTGTAAACTATTGTAAAATATTTACCATGACAAAAGTAAATTGAATGGATGCCAAACTTATTCGACGATTCGCTGTTGTTACGTCATCGCTTCCTCTCTACAAACTAACCTTGTTTTTCTAACGCATTCTATGCGCTTTCCTTTTCAACGCATGAAACCTCAATGTATACAAAGTCAAAAGCCGATCTGTAGGTTAACGGGATGACAATTTCGGTGAAAGTTTGATTTGACTCCACATGATCATAGTTAGCTATTCTTCTTCTTACTGTGCCTTCTCCTATCAGAGGTTAGATCTCATCATAATGGGAATAAATTATGTGAGAAAATAAGTAACATTAAGGTAACTAAAGCATACGCAACTTTGCCCTTGCCAATTTGCTAAGATATATTTTAGCTTGATTTACTGACAGTACCCCCCTATCAATTTTGGATTTGGACTGTTTATTAACATTATAGGTAATCACTAATTTTAGGTAGATTAATTTAATCAACGACTTCGGATTAGTTGTAGAATCCTGGTAATTCATCGTTACAGATCAGATTATTTTAACAGAAATTGGTAATGTGGTAATTTTGTTCTACCGACTGTTGCAATTTAGCCCAACCATTCCTTTGATTTACGCCAGCTGAACAACTTATTTATTAATGCGACTATATTGTTTGATTATTATATTTTCATGTATTCCATCCGCGCAGGACTTTTGCCTAAAATATTCGGTCCACCATGTTAAAGATAGCATTTGATGAGGTAGATTTTTTGCTTCTGCCTGTTTTAAGGTCTAGGATACCTTCCAGATAGCACTATGGAGAAAACAATGAGTTTAATGTTAAACCCTAATATAAGATAATTCCCTCATGTTCATAAATGTGATTCGAGCGTATCGGTGAGCAATAGGGAAGTCATGTTCCTTTATAACAAATAATTTAGTCACTAAATGATAAGCTATGTCATCATTAATTTATTAAAATTAATCGTATTTATTTGTTTTTGTTTTCAGATACCATAGCGTCCGTAGTAACATCAGTAAACACAACAGTTCAAGGATTTGTTGCCGATACATTCAATATCGTGGTATTTGTTCAGGACAGAGTAATAAATGCTTTGAATTATGTAAAGCATGTTGCTTTGTATCCTTTCAATTTACTTAAGAAAGCCAAATCGGATGCGAATAATCAATATAAAGCAAATTTCTACGAACATGAACACAAATACGAAAAACCTTTAGTTCTGAAGTCATCTCCTGTGTCTGGCTTTACCTTTTCAACAATAACAAATATTAAATATGGCACAGAAAAGGCAATAGACCGAGTTTTTAACTTCATCACGAACCTTGCTGTACCGACAATTATATTGGGGGAAAATGCATTTTCATCTATTTTAAATTACACATCTGCAAAATTAAAGTCGCCCGAATTTAAAGAACAAACTGGCCAAAAAGGTCGTTCGCTACTAGATTATGGACTTGGTATAATAGGTGGAGTAATATTAAGTATAGATAGATTAGTTACAACTCTTCATATTCCAAGCAAGCGTGAATTTAAAGCCATCATTCATAATTTTACAGGTGGAAGGGCGTCCGTATTATTCAATAAACTAGTGGGTATCGCATTAATTCCTTATAAGTATACGTTTTTCGCAGGAGTATTTATTTTTGACAAAACTATTTTAAATATAAAACGCATCGTTACAAGTGTTTTGCTTAAATTTGAAGACTCCAAGATGAGTAATCAAATTGATCATCAAACCGGTGATAAAAAATTTACTATAAAACAAAGTGTTTATCGACTATTTTTGTTTTCTGCATACGCCGTAGTAGTAACCTTGAATCTTCTCATTAAAGGATTTGAAAGTGGGGCAACCGTTATAGGCAAAGGGGCACGTAAGTCCACTTCAAATGATTTGCAATATAACAAAACCGGCATGGTCCAAAAAGATAAGCCAGTAGTGGAGGACGGAGAGGAATACGAATCTAAACCGAACCAAGAAACTGTTTTAGAAAGATTTTATTTATTTTTGCTACAATGTACGACGTCCACCTCAAGAGCTCTTAAAAGGAAGATAAACAATACACTAGAGACATGCTACCGTTTAATTATTAATACATCTAGAATATTTCTTATAAGTTTTGAGTATATTTCTACTAGCATAATTATTATAAACTCACAGATACTTCAGTTGGTTGAAAATGTTTGGAAAAATATCAGATCGGTGTTTGGCCTTCCTATCGAAAAATCCGAGTCTAAAGATTCATATGTTTTAGTCGAATTTCCTTTTTATGTAATTAACCGCATATCTTATATGACAAAACGATGTACAGCAGAATTAGGAAAAATATTAAATGTATCATTTGATTTAATTGTATATTCTGTATTTTTAACAGTTGAGATAGGAACAATTACGTTAGTCTACGTTTTAAAGGCATTTGGGGTAGAAGAATCAAAAAGTGAGGAAATAATTAGAAATATAATATATCATCCGTTAAATGTCATTAAGGGTGTATTTACCAATACATCAGCACATAATAGGAATAAGCGCCATATAGAAAGTACACCCAAACCGACAACATACATTGTTTCCGCAAAAAATTATATTTTGAGCATTCTTTCTGCCATATTTAATTTTACGCCTTCAGAAAAGCCACACAAATTCAATCAATCAGGTGATCGCAGTTCTCTAATTCATTACATAGAGGTGACTCTGCAAAACGCGATTGCCATTTTGAAAAATATTGCTACAAAAAGTATGAATACGCTGAAACAATTTATATATATTGAAAATGTGGTTGAAGATTCGAAACCATCAGAACCAGTAACACAATACGAGAAAGCATTTTTAAAATTTCAAGCTGCCGCTTTTGAAACGGAAAAACAAGGCTTAATGCAGGAAATTTCTAAAATAAAAGAAGAACTCAAGAGGAACCAGCATAAAAACATAGTTCCCGATAAAGATCGTGGTAAGTGCGATAAACAAATAATTGATCTTCAAGATCAGCTGAACTTAATTCAGTTAACTTACAAAGAGCAAAAACAAAAGCTTCTGCATGACTTTGATAAGGAGCGTCAAAAATATAAAGAGGAAATAATGAAGCTTAATCACAGCCTTGCCGACAAAAATCAACGGCATACAACTGAACCAAAGAAAAATTATGAAGAAACATTAAATAGTCCAAAAAGAGAAAACCAAAAAGATTTAGCAAATAATTATACTGAAGATGATTTTGAAATGAAACTACAGCAATTAGCGTATGAAAATGAACGGTTACAAATGGAGCTAGACTTTTTTGAAACTCCCGAAAAGGAAAAATTGAGCTGGCAATTAGACAGCCTCCGCAAAATTATGACGGAAAAACAAGAGCTCGACAGATTTAGTAAAAAACAACAATTAGAGTTTAACAACGAGCAACGAGAGTTTCAAGATAAAATTCGAGAGCTACAAAATCTAATTAACGATTTACAAGTAGTGGATGAATTAAACAAAGAACACGAATCCAACTATAGCAGAGAAATCAATCAGCTAAAGGCCGAAAAGCAAAATATGCTAGAAGAAATTAAAAATCTTCAAAACTTACTTCAACATAAACAAAGCATCGAATTATTAATAAAGCAAAGGGAAGAAAATTACAACAACGAGCGAAGTCAAATTCAAAAAGAAAAGGAGACCTTAGAAAACATAGTTCAAACTTTACAGAAAAATCTTAACGAAAAACAAAAGAATGAAGAACTCACCAAAGAACAAGAAAACAATTTCAACAAAATACGAACTCAACTACAAAGAGAAAAACAACGCCTGGAGGAAGAATTAGATAATTTGAAAACCGAAAACTTAGAAATGAATTATAAAAAGGATGACGCCGAAAAAGTCAACAAACAACAAGAAATTCTATTAAGCAATGAAATACAACAGCTCAGAGAACAAATTCAAAAACTTTTGGCCGAACTTGAGAAATTGAGAAAAGAGAATCAAGTGATACTTCAAGACAAAAATGGCATGGAAGAGAAATTAGTTCGCGAAAACGTTCAACTAAAGCAAGACTACCAAAAATTAGAAAAGGAGGTAGCTACTCTTAAGAAGATCCCCCAGAAAAAGGAAACAAGGGTTGGGAACAAACGAACAAATTAACAGCTTGCGTTTTCGTTTTTTTTTTACTATATTTTGTTAAGATTATTTTTAGGTGTTCTATTTATGTGATGTTTTATTTTGTATTTTTTAAGTGGTAAGGCGTTACCTTATTTTTATTTATTACGTCACTTTTGATAACTACAAAACTCTGCTGCGTGACTTATTTGGGCGACTTCAATTTGTTAAAGCGTTGCGGTATTACTTGCTGATGAGATTATAAAGGAACGAAACTAGCAGAATTTCTAATTTTGTAGTTGTCAAATTTGACCAAATTTCTAACCTTAACGGTTTATTTATTAAAATGACTTTTGTTAAAGTAATTATTTTGTCATAATTGTGTTTTACTAACAATAATATCGGAGGCGTTGCTTTTTATATTAATACTAAATGTAGCTATAAAACATGATAATATGCTAGCCTTATTAATAGAAAAATAAAATACTGATTTGATCAATGATTATTTTATTTCTTGAGCAAATGTGTACATGTTAACACAAAGTTTGCGTTTAGGATTTGTCATGATATCATCTTTGTATTACGAATGTTATCGATAAGATAAGCAATAAATTATCAGAACAAGCATTAGTTAAGTTTGTGAATCGTTCTAAATATAACGGTAAGTAACCAAAGCCTTTTAACTAAATTTAATTCGATCCTGTTTGCAGAAAATGCAGGAAAAAGAAGATAAAATTAGAAAATGGAACAATGTGATTTCGCAATACATTGCTCACCATAAATACTTGCAAAACATCGGTAAACAATGGATTATGCAAGGAGGGAAAGTGAATAGTAACCCTGAATTAAAAATACAACTAACTGAGTCATTAACGCGAATTGATACATCTTTGTGTTCGCTTAAAGAGTTTTTCAGGCCGCATTTAGCAGATGGGGGTAATACAGATATGTTCGTTGAAGATAAGTTTAGAAATCAAACCTATCTATTACAAAAAGAAAATGAAGAATTAAAAATGGCTCTTGGTATCCTTAAACAAGAACTAGATGATTTTGGGAACCAAGACTTAGGAACACTTTTGGAAGAAAATAAAAAATTGAAGAAACAGGCATGCCAATTCTTCGAGGAATATCAACAAAGCATTTTGAGTACAGAAAATTTGGAAATAATGTATAAAAAGAAACAACATGAATTTAATGAAACGCTGAAGGTTCAAAACGATTTAATTAATGATCTGAAACAACAGCTAAGTGAGTGTAAAAAGGAATGTGAGCTGTTTAAATCTTTAAACAAAGGCCTTGAAATTGAGTTACAAAGGAAAAAGCTCGATCATGATGTCTTTACGAGAAGTACTATGAGAATAGAGGATGTAGTCGATGCCGAAACTGATGAAAAGAAACCTTTAGAACGTTGGAACGATATAGACGCACTGTTGAAGGGACTACTGTCGCAAAAGAAGAAAGAAGATGGGCACCAAGATATTCATAGTGAGCTTGTGTTGAAAACTTTGCAGGACGATAAAAAGGTGGATACATAGTATGCTACATATTTTTATTTCTGGTATCTTGGTTATATGTATCCATATGGGGAGATGGAAAAATTTTCTTTGTTTACGGCTGGTTTTTTCCACCATTTCTGGTTGCCGGGAAAATATTTCACCGAGATGGTATTAATTTCCATTTAAGGAAATAGTGCCATTTATGTAGATATGTACACATATTATCTTATCTTGTATTTATGAATGTGATCAAATGTGTTTACAGTAATATAAAATACTAGATAAGATTAGATTATAGAACTTTAATGACTAAAGTTAATTTTATTGTAACTGTTTTAGTTTGTCTTCAAAGTAATTATTTAACGATATCGTTTTACAATTAAATTTACTATTTTAATGTAATTTTGAAAATGTTTTAGTGCTGTTTTAATAAAGTATTAAAAAATGGGTAATTTGTTTTCTAAAAATCGAAGAGTTCAAGCAATTAATGACAAAAGTGTACAAATAAATGAAAAGATGTATTATTCTGATGATTATGTTCAATCTCTCCATAAAAATCTGGAGCAACAACTAGAAGATGTAAAAAACGAGCTGCACCAGAGCAAAGTGTTGTTATCATGCAAAGAAGAAGAATCGAAGAAGTTAAAGATGAAACAAGAAATAAATATACAGGAAATCAACCAGTACTGCATAGCAATCAATGAACAGTGTTACTATACCAAAGAATATTTAGAACTCGTACTTCAAAGTAAACAACAACAGTATGAAGAAATTCTGAGTCACAGACGGAACTCAATGTCAGATTTAGAGAAACAAGTGCTTCAAATCAAAAGTGAAAATCTGTTTTTACAAAATTCCAATAAAATATTGGAAATAAAACTTCAAAAGCAAACAAGTGATAATTCAGATAATTTATCCAATGCATACCAACAATACAACGAAAAATTGCGACAGATGCTACTAAAAAAAGAACAAGATGAACGAGACTACCAACAAAAAATTGTTGCCTTAGAAGATACTTTAGAAAATCGCAATGTACAAATAGAAAGATTAAATAGAGATAACAAAGCTCTAGTGGAAGAAAACACACAACTACAACTAAATCTTAGAAATGAAAGATTTCGATTAGAAGAAAATTATAGACAAATGAAAAAAGCTATTGACAAATATCAAGAAAAGGATCATCAACAAGAAAGAAAACATGACATCATTCAAGGCAGTCCAAAAAGTGATCAAAATGATTACGTTAATAAAGCTCTTCAAATAATTCAGAAAGTTGAAAATGAAGTAGAAATAATTAATAAACAAGTTGTGCAATTTTCAGGTGCAAGAAATGATAGAACTTTTCTACATTTAAAGGAACTTCTCATTAGAAGTGTAGTTACATTAGATAATGTTGAAACAAATGGTTTTTCTATTATTCGGGATCACCGAAAATTAGTAATAAAGTCTATTCAAGAGGTTTTAGACAAATTAAACAATTTGTAAACATTAGAACGTGACCCGGGTCAGTGGTGACATCTAACTATGCTTTTTGCTTTATGCTCTGTATGTTTATTGGTTTTGTAACGTAATAAAAATTTTTACAGATTAGCGCCTTAAGAGTTAACTGCATGCTACTTAATATAAGCCGAACATTGCATATAATTTATAAATAAAGAATAAAACTTCATTTGCTTTGCGCTGTATATGCCAAAACTGACTCAACATGTCCTTTACAGGTAAATAACCGAATCCTTGTTAATTCAAGCAATATATCACATTGACGTTATTCTCAATTACCCATTTATTGGTAATATATTAACAAAAGCAAAAAAAGGGACTATTAGAAATAAATTAGAAACTTAAGCTGCAAGTATTCCATAAATTTTATTTTTGTTTTACTGACCGCGTGAATTTGGATTTCTTCAATTCAGAATTGGAGAGGTTGATATATTTTAGAAAATCTTAAGAGCGCAACATAATTTTCAGTATAGAATGGCCTGGCCCCAAACTTACGAGGTACGACAATTAAGTAACGAGACTGATGTGAAAAAAAATATCACTTATATTTTTAGTCATCTTTAGTGTAATCTCCTTCAAAGTAGGCCCCTTCTGCTTGAACACACTTACTCCAGAGCTTCTGCCACTGCTGGTAACATTTCTGGAACTCTTCTTTTAAAATGTCCTCCAAGACCCTCGCCACAGCTTTTTGGACATCCCCTGTTGTTTGAAAATGGTGTCCCTTGACCATCATTTTGACTCTTAGAAATAGAAAAACGTCGCACGGAACGATATCGGGTGAATAAGGTGCCTGTGGTAGCACTGAAATACGTTTTGAGATTAAAAATTGGTGCACAAACAGTGCAGTAATGGGATAGAGCATTATCGTGATGAAAAAACCAATTATCAGCAATGTTTGCACGGACACGGAGAACTCGTTTTCGCAGTCTTTCTACAATTTCTTTGTAGAAATATTGGTTAATTGTTTGACCAGGAGGCACCCACGCTTTATGAACAATGCCCTTGGAATCGAAGAAGCACACAAGCATGCATTTCACTTTTGGTTTTGGCATGCGAGCTTGTTTTGTCCTGTGTGATCCTTTTGACCACCATTGCGAACTTTGACGTTTTGTTTCTGGATTGTACTGGTAGAACCAACTTTCAGCACCAGTGATAACACGGCTCAATAAATCTGGATTGATTTCCACTTGCTCTAACAAATCGCTGCCACATTTTTCCGTGTTTCTCGCTGTTGGTCTGTGAGATTTTTGGGGACCATCTTTGTACAAATTTTTCTCATACCCAGATTTTGAGTTAGCATTTGACGAACAGTTTCCCGATTGATGTTGAGTCCTTGTGCCATCATTTTAACGGATAATCTTCAATCAGATCGTACGATTTCACGTACCCTGTCCATGTTGACATCAGTCCGTGAGGTTGATGGTCGTCCACTGCGGTCTTCATCTTCAACATTCGTTCTGCCTTCAAAAAACATTTTATGCCAACGAAAAACTTGAGCTCTTGACATAACCTCATTTCCAAAAGCCTTCTGAAGCTTATCGTAAGTTGTCATCGCATTCTCACCCAATTTAGCACAAAAAGAAATGGCATACCGTTGCGCAATAGTTCGCGTTTCCATTTCTGTAACGAGAGACAAAAACACGTGTTCCCTTATTACAGCACAACTCACGACTGAGCGGCCGCATCAATGTGCCGCTTGGACTAGAAGTCGCTTAGAGATCAAGGTCAAAGATGGAGCGCCTGCACAAGCTGCGGGGTTTCCACATCTTGCAAAAAAGTCAGTGTTATTACTTAATTGACGTACCTCGTACATTGCTAAATTACTCGTCGCAGCGTTAGGAAATTGCATAAAACTACGATAAATGGGCACTTCTTTTGGGTGTTTTAATCAAGGGTATGCTAAGTCAATGTATTGCCAACTATGCTAATTAATAACCGACCCTAGCTAAATGTTTTGGGAATTAGCTAAGCCTCGTACAACGCCGAAGTTGGGTTCTAAAAATACCACGCGGTATGTGAGGGGCAAATTTCTTAGAAAATGTAAAGCTATATTCTTCAATGTTTTTGGTAAAGGTGTGTTAAAGAACCAATACAACAATTTGTAGATGGCGATATATTGAAAGTACAACTGTCATAC
>JAHWXV010631974.1:0-11171 GCA_024586415.1 Phrixothrix hirtus | reverse complement strand
ATATATATATATATATATATATATATATATATATATATATATATATATATATACATTAGAATGATCGTATAAATCAATAAAAGTGTATTAAAGAATTAGTTCCGCATTCACATCCCTAAGAAATAGACTATACCGAAACATATTGAATCTCACAGATAATTCTCATTAATATTCTTAGCTGTGAATCAGCTATAACAGCGGTATAAAAGTCGAAGGCGAATACAACAAATGATGTATCAAACACCGTTGAGTTCCGAGTACATATATCCTTCTGGAGTAATTTCGACTGCGAGTGAAGAGAATGTGTACGACGCTGCGTGTTTGCAACCGCTAATATTATGCGCGATAACACTTGAAACTATATTCAAGGTATATTAGATTAAAATATATGTTATTCTTTCTTTAAAATGATATATGTCAATCTTTTTTTATTTTATAGAGGAGGATAGAAATTTGTGATCTAATCTAAATAGTGTTTAACTTTAATATTATATTAAAGTTACGGTAAGATTAAACGGCGTGGAGCGACGTTGGGCGAATGATTGTCAGTTTTAACCATGTGTCACCAATCCAATCAATTTGGAAAAAATATATATTAAAACAGGGAGTCTAGAATTATTTCCGTGAAAATATGGAAGTGGCACCTCGAAGATAACATAAAAAAATTCATATAGGATTCAAACATTTTTTGAGTGTTTTTTTATCACAAAAATTACAAAACAACGTCTCAAATATATCTAAACGATGTTTATAATCTATATATTTTTCATTAAAATCTATCTAGGCGTTTACGAGGGAATCACTTTTCTATTTCGCTTTCCCTCCTCCGTAACTCCCAAAAAAATGAAATTTCGAGGCTAATCTTTGGGGATGTTTTACATTTCTGAGGTTCGAACCAATTACATCAATTTGAGCTGTATAAGTTCGGGGGCAAATTTTACATGCTTAGTCCGCTATATCCTTTCAATGGAAAGCCGATATTTGCCCCAAAGCAAGAATAAGGACAAGTTTATTTTGCAATTGTTTTGTATCAAAGAGGGGAGTGGCAAAATTATATTGAAAATTAATTAGGGTGTACCCAGATTGTTATTTTTCGTCGTCTTGCGCGGTTCCGTGAAACTAAAAATACCACCAGAAGACCTGGTGGAGGTCCTTTTCGTATTACAAGACCGACTTGTAGTAATTAATGCATAAAGAAATCCCTTTTCTGCTACTAAATAGCTACAACGGATATTTCAAAATGCTACAGGTCTAAGGTTATCTGATCAAAATGTATGAAATCGGTTACACGGAGTAGTGTTGACGTCATATAGTTCATTGAAGTGCTAGGAAAGGACTTAAGCGCATCGAAGGGGTCCATTTGGCAAGATTAAGGCTACGATAAGATACACTTTGGATAGAGTGAGTTACAGCGTTGTCCAAAAAATGATTGTCGTCGCCTGACGGTGTACCTCCATGCATAACATCGCACGTTATCGCGACATACTTTCACAATAACTCCTTCTGGTGGTGATGATATTATGGTTTCAGCAAGTGTATCTTTTGAATGGCGTATCGACCTTCATATCATTCAATAAAACCTGATTGCTGGAACGATATATACGAGACACAATGTTGGTTCATGTAGTGAATCTAGGTAACACTATTTGTCACAAGAGTATAGTTCTTCGTGACAACAACTCTAGGACGCATCGCTCTAATATTGTTTAGAATGCAATTATTGTGTATGAGATCAATCATTTAATCCTTCCGTCTCTTTCACCAGATTTAAGTGTTATCATAGATCACCTATGGAATATTTTCTAGAGGCGAATGGATAATAATCACCATCAACCAACCACTTATCATTTATCTTGTGAAAGTTTTGCCAAATTTTTGGCAGAAAATACAACATCGTACTGATAACTCCATTGCAAGTATACCGCGAAAATAGCACGCAGTTATTGAGCCCGTAACCATATAATTCTCAATAATGCTAAATTACGATATCCTTTTCTATTTGTTATTATTATGTATAAATAACAAACTCTAAAACAATTGATGATATTTAATAGACAACATCCATATCGAGGTCACTGAAAAAATGTCTTCTAAATACATTGATCTCTAATGACTATTTTTTTACGGCTTTACAAATTCATAAAACCAAAATATTTATATAGCCCTATTCATTTGTATCTGTGATGTTAATCTTAAATTGTAAATCGTAGATTTCTTATTTTCTTATAGTTTAATTAGTTTTATAAGCAAACTGATAATAAAGTGATGAAAAGCGTTCTGCGACTAAATTGGCAATCAACTAATGAATTTTAAACACAATTTTATCAAAATTTGAAGAAGGCTTGTATAATACTGATTAAAAATGCTTCTTAATCCCTAGAGAGATTATTTCTGACTCTGTCCCCCAAGAAATAAACCCTGGAACCATACCCATCATGGCAGGATACAAACAGTAGCCAGGGGTAAAAGAAAACAATATTTCTTACAAAATTAAGTATTTATTCGAAATTAAATCTAACCTAACTTTTAGATTTATTAAAAACAATTAAAAATAATAGCGGTATTATTATTAGGAACTTTTAAGGCATTGTAAGTACACTTTGGTCTAATGCTCATTAGAAATAAAAGCTTTGCACATGATGTATTGCTTTCTAGATTTCCGATCTTTGCTTTTCGGACATGCAAAACATCTTTCCATTTTAGCATTATGAGGGACTTGCCTATTATATGGCCTTTTCTTGACAACAATACCTCCAATACTTTGTTGTGGGTTCGCTGGCAAAGCTCTTTGATTAAAATGCTATTCTAGATACGGTTTCATGAGAACAATTCCCAGAATCTTAAGAAAAGTACGTCCGTTTCTGAAAACTTGTTTTCCAATGACATTATATGATTCCAGAAGTACGAAGCAATTAATTTTAGTGATATTTAGAAATCTGTAGTGTATGTGGAGGCTCCAACGGCAAGTCTTGCGCGAGACGTGTATGACACAATTGATTGAAGGTATTAACTCCACCTTTTGTTTTGTCATAAAAACTTATAATTTCCAGGAGATCTACCGTCTTGTTCTTTTCTTGTTTATAATGTATTGTTGAGAGCGAGTTTTTTCTTTTTGCCTTGGTTGAGCTTACGGGGCACCTAAGAAGGAAATGCAAGCTCGTTGTGAAATTCAGAATTTTTCCCTCGACCTTTCGTCTCTAAAAGGAGGTCAGGGATTTCGGTTTGGTTTTTTGTCAGTGTACAAACCGTGGTTATCCTCTTCAGCAATAATTTTTCAACAGTGGGAATGTAGGTAAACCAATTATCGTATACCGGGAATGCCTCTTGGAGTTGACCATTTCCAGTGTAGATAATGTAATTCAGTATATAAGATAACTTTGAACCACAAAACATCAGTAACTTGATTCCTATTTGTATGGTTTTGAGGGAATGTACATGTGAAATGGACACGTGCCTCGAAATGCAAGCAGTTGCACATCTATTGTGGTGCAATCGAATGGCAAGAAAAGACTACAATGTCATCGAATAATTTTTTTATAAGTGAGAGTTTGTCAAAAATTCAATTCCTTTCATAGACATGCAAGATATAAAATGATTTATGTCCGTATTTTTGTCAAACAGCTCGAGCAGTGGTGGTTGATTCACTTTCAGGACGCCAGCCAGTCCAAAGAGAGCTTATATTTCCATAATAGTCGTGTCCTTCATAAAAGATGGTTGAACGCTGCTTTCAGAATCATCATACCTAATGCCCTCATTTTGCAGTCTGCCAGATTTGTAATTCTTAAGCTGATGAGAAACCTCGGTTTTTGATTTTAGTGTAATTGACGATGTTTTGTAACACATAAGTAAAAAAAAGCCCCAGCTCCATATAGCAGTAGTAATAAATTTGGCAGAGCCTTCTTTACCTGATGGATGAAATTTAATATTTCCTTGTGGTGTCCTTGACGATCGCGGATGAGTAGCATATCCCACGCATTTCTCAAAGATTGTCTGTCTTCTGATACCTTTTCCGTGTTACACATTAGGAGAACTAAGTACAATCACAGATAAAGAAGCTGCCGACGGCGAAGAACATTCCATAAGTCATTCTTCGTCACTGGACCTCTCCTAGTCAACAGCTTCTTTACGAAAATCAGTTATAATTTCGTCAGGCTTATTCAGTAACACATCGCCGAGATATATATTTTCGTCGTCGCTCGTTTCCAAATGGACACTTTCTAATTCGGCTTTCGTCAACCAGCGTGAAGTTCTAGCCATTTAAAAACAAACAACCCAACTTGTACACCACAACCAAATAAAGCAACAAAAAAATCAAAAATGCGAATAAAACATTTAGAACCCAATCAAAGTTATTGAAATGTCGTTCGTGGCATCACAAATAGAAGAACAGACAAACTCACTTAAAAAAATTAAAAGCAGCCACTAAGATATTGCATTTTCATGCAGTTTTATAAACTATCAACCAAATAAAAAAACCTACGATAGCCGTATCCTGGGGAACAGGCGTATCGCGCGTGCTCGGTGAGACGTCCACAACCTAGTTATGTCCACGCGCGACTGAGGTAAAAATGTATCTCATTCCCCTCATAAAATACACGGGTGTTCTAAATGATTCCGCCTAAAGTTAGAATTCTATGACGCTTTAAAGAAATAAAAACGATGGTACCCCAGGGTACGGTACTAGGGTTAAAGGAGGCACTTTAGTCCGTTAGGTAAAAATGTATCTCACTCCCCTCGTAAAATACACGGGTGTTCTAAATAATTCCGCCTAAAGTTAAAAATCTATGACGGTTTAAAGGAATAAAAACGATTGTACCACTGGGTACGGTACTAGGGTTAAAAGAGGCACTTTAGTCCATTAGTATATAATATTATAACAAACAATTTTTTTAAATGAATTTGTCAGTTTCATAAACGTTTAACACGTTCACGACATTGTGACTCATCGGTGGGTCGCACTGGGTTTTACTAAGAATCGTGCGTGCCTACCGGTGGGTTACACACCTTAATGTAGTATGTTGTTTCTAAAATAGTGTTTTATTTTGAATCTTTCTAAAGCTTGATAGTGGCTATAGGATAGATGTGCTATCTTAAATTTCATGTGATTTATTTGCGGTATAATTATAACTTAGAATAATGAGGTAAGAGTATCAGTAGACATTTATTAACGTATCAGTTCATACAAAAGGTAATAAAAAATTCTAAAAAGAAGGTTAAATCTTTCAAAATGATTTTAAATGCAGTTAAAACTTATAATAGACATTAAAAGTATTAATCTATTAGAACTAAACTAAAAAAATACACTCAAATACTAAATACTATACAAAACGAACGGTAAAATAACGATAAAAATAATAAAATTAGTAAACTAAAAACACACTATTCATGAACGTTCTTAAAATAGGGAACGAAAATGGCGGGCTGCCCATCACAGTCTCCACAGGATACCATAACTTTTGTTGACTCGGTTCTTACCACATTACTGCCATGTTACTTCTGAATTCGTCTATAACATTCTGTACATCTTTTCCTGTTAGTTCCGGCAGAACCATTATGCTTTCCTATTCCATGACAACTTCGTCCCCTTTTTTCCTTCTTCGCTTGCTTTTAGTTTCGGGTAGTAATACTATCTCCACCAGTATTTGCACCTTCGTTGGCTTCTTCCGTTCTTTTGCCTAACAGACTTTCAATTATCTTTTCTCTAAATGCGAGCATGTCCATTTTATTTCTGACGAAATTATTATGTATTACCCAAGCATTGTTAACAATACAGGGCCCCAAAATTATCCCAAAAATTACTTTTCTGTACCATTTGAGGCTTTTTCGTAGACACGTGTAATATGCGGACATTTGGCGCGATATATCTACACCCTATTTTGGATTTTATTGTATGCAATAATGGCAGAAGGCTTCAGTACTTCCTTCCCTTGTCGATTTTTGACCCCGGTACTGGGCGCTTATTTACCTATTTAATTATACGAATTCCATCTTCATTCTATTCACCATAATCTTCTCCTCTCGTCAATTTTATTATACATATGCCTTTGGGATTTCCTCTTCTGTTGCTACATAATGTTCCACAGACGTAAGTTTTAAAGTTCAAGATGTCTCTGCAGATTTTAACACTTGTTTAGGAGTTATCTATATACAAAATTCTACCACAATTTGTGAGATTCTTTAGTAAATCCATGAATACGTTTTAAGAATTTCCATTTGCATTGCTTGATGCAAATGAAGCAGAATCATTTTTTCCTGCATAAACCCTCAAATGGTAAGTATACCCATCAGGCGTGCATACCTTGTAAAACTTCACACCATATTTGTGTGACTTTGTTGGTAGGTATTACTTGAATACTAATCTACCCCTCCAAGGAATCACGATTTTATCAATTACGATCTTTTTATCTGGAATAACGGTCTCTTGAAATTGGTGGCAAAATGGAGTAGAACATTTTTTATTTTTGAAAGTTTAGCGTTGCCTGCGGCAGGATCGTTGTTGTCGGAAAATGCAATCACATTAATAGCAACTCAAACCTGTTCCGGGTCATTGTCTTTTTTATTCGCCCATTACTATGCATGTCATTATTTATTCAATACATTTGCATTTGTGGCAATTATTTATGCCAATTAGTAGTAAAATTGTCAAAAATTTACTAATTTCCTATCTACTTGTATCTACCCAACTATGCAATAAGGATCTACGGCCAACAGGTTTTGACTAAATAAGTTGACGTGCGTATTTGTTTGTTTCCAGGACATCAAGAATTTCATTTGTTAGAAACTGTTCATATACATTAATTTGTTAATGAATTTGATTTCCCAATTTGAGTTTGTCGAATATAGGTTATAAATAAAAAAGTCAAAATTTCTCAAATAAGTTTCTTTTTAATTACAACCGGTTTCGTAAAACTTAATCTACGAAACCGACCGTAATTAAAAAGAAATTTATTTGGGAAATTTGGACTTTCTTTATTTATAACCTATATATTAATTTGTTTTGACAAATTGATATTGTTAGCTCTCAATCCCTTTTGTCCTGAAAACTGGAACGCAGATGGCAAGTTCTGAGATGATCAACATAAGTTGACTATTCTGTGTGTCATCAACCTGTTATCATGTTGACTTTCATCTTGGTTGGCATCTTCGTGTGAAAAAGATTGAGTTTCGTTATCACTGAGATCATCTGCTGTTCCACTGAGATTTTCAATAGCTATCTCATCTTTTGACGGTTTGTAAGATTCTCCAGAACCTAAATATGGTTCAGAATCTGAAGAAAAATTATAAGTAGTTGATTTACGTCTAGAAAAATATAATTCCAAAGAAGGTACAGATTTCGTAGACGCAGAAGGCAGTAAGTGCTGATGAACTGCTGCTGATTAGATAATACTCCACTGTAGGCATTTTTAGTGTAGATGAGCCTGTATCCTCAACAGTTTCATCAAGTTGGGAAACACTTTGCTTCGCCATTGATAAAATTTTTCTTGTTCTAGAACCCATATTTATTTTTATTACCTTTAGTTGTCTGGAACAAAATAATTTTTTAATATCGTGGCGTAAATGAAGGAGGAATTATTGCTCGTGGCCGTCGTGACCCACCCGTGGATCATAAACAAAACAACCCCAAAATTATAAAAATCTGTTACATTGTGAAGAATACTTATAGAAACACTAAATTTTCAGAAATTAAAAAAGATACATAACAAAAAGTGGTTACTTCTGTCATTTACCTAACGTCATGAACGTGTTAAATACCTGCGTTATATATTTTCAACCTCTGCAGCTGTAATTAGATCCGCCACTTCTGACCGACACCGATTAGCCATCACTAATTAACGACTGGGTGAAGTGGTTACTTGGATTGGCAATTTAATCGGGCTGAAGTGATGTAGTGGGCAAAATTACGATCTAAGATTCGAGAGGCCTGGAGTTCATTCCTTTGGGGTCGTCAGCTTTGAGGTTGGTGTAGGAGCAGTATTCTCACTCACTTCTACTTGTCTTTACATATTATACTCTTTCTTCTTGAAGGGAGAGGATATTAGCTGCCCGCTGCTGTGCACGCGATATAAAATAACGGTCATATTTCTGTTACTACCAGTTTCTGATTCCTTAGGACAAGTGTTGCCAAAAAGACGCGTATGGTTCACGCTTTAGTATGCGATTCCTATGGCATTCGACAAGAAGTGCAGTTCATATATTAGATTTGTTTACCACCAATTTATTTTTATACCAATTCGATTATAGTTTACATTGAAAGTTATTCAATAGATAAGGTAAACTTGTTGATTATATTATTTGCCCTATACACTGCAATTTATTGCTATATAGGCTATTATATTATCCAAAGCAAATTAAATGTTTTAGATTTTTCTACCCAACATTTTTATAGGCGATGAGTTGGTCAGAAATTGACATTCAACTTTTTAGGTGGCTACTTATTGCAGTACTCATCTGGCGCCTAGGTCGTCAGAAATTATATTTCGTCATAAACTTTTCAAAATAATTTTCAATTAGGTTTCGTACGATTGAATATTGCCGTAAAGCCGTTGCGAATTATTATCAATTAGTAGCAAAAACCTTTGTTAGCTGGCACCTTTGGATATACACATGCTTTTGAATGGTATTTATAGCTATATAAACTAACTGGTAGGTAATACCTCTTTGAAGCTAAGATTTGTATTCGAATGCTAATGTTTGTTAATCTGTCTATATTATAGTATGATATGTATATTTAAATTTTAACAAGTAATTTGCGTGTTTAGTTGCAAGTAAATCTAGAGAAAATTAACGCAAGTGCCAAAATATAATTATTCGCTAGCATTTAATGTGTAAACTTACGAATCAATACTTTGAGTTTAAAAAATTCAAATTACTATTTTGTTAAATTTTTTATCAACAATAAAGTCCTGAAAGCAAACAAAAATTTTTAAACTAGCTTCATCGATTAAGTAGTTATCGAGTGGATATACTTGTACCTTAATTGACTTATCGAGAGTCTTCAGGGAATATAGAATTTAAGGCGACTTTATTCTTAATTTGTGTATTTTCTTTATTTCGTATCAAAATTATTTTACCGATTAACTTTACAAAAGTTTTATTTAAGTACTTTGAAAGTAATTTATGTGATTACTTCTTTGCCTTTTTAAAAGTACGAATTAATTAAAAAACTTTTAAATCGTTTTAATTTTGAGCACAGTTTACGTCATTAATTTGTGGGCTATTTACATAAAACAATTCACTTAAGAAGATTCGCTTAGCGTTTTTGGTACATATACAGTATGTAATTTAAATTTAAATTGTACTACGTCAATCTTCAGTTACCCAAAATTATTTAGTTAAGTAAATATGTTGCCTGTCGAAAGTGCGAGTGTGTTTGTAAGCGTTGGTATCTCCTAATTCGATCAGTTATGGAAAATTATGTTAGGAGCTTTACCAAAATTTAACAGTTGGCTCTGTTCCTTAAATGAAAGAAAAATGTTTCTATTTAATACCCAAATTCTAATTGCGGAGGATTTGGTCTGATCAATTTTAAAAAATTCGTTCGCCAGCAATTTTATGAATAAATCTAAATAAACGATTTAATTAGAAAAATTTAATTTTAAGATTCATCATTTTAGTATTATTTGTCAATTTTTGTAAGAAAGTTAAACACAATTCTAATTTTAGATAAACTTTTAAATTTAGATTTAGCTAGGATAAAGTTAGCAAATTGTCTTCCCTTATGACACTTTGCAGTATAAAATGATTTTTATGATCTCCCGTTTCTTTGCTTTTAATTTTTCTTTGATGAGATAAGAAGTATACTCACTGATATATATCTACAAAGGCATTCAGTTAGAGCGTTCCTCAATTTTAAAATAAAGACGTACCTTTACTTTGCATTGTTTTTAATAACAATGAGCTTATTATACAGAAATTACCACCTTTGAAGTTTGATACGTTACCAGTTTCTTCTTCGTTTTATTCTAAGATGTCGTGTATGTTTAGTTAAAAAGTTTAAATTATGACATGGCAGGTAATTATGGAGAACGTACACATCATGGATTTTATAGTTTCTTTAATTAAATTCGCATAATCTTTAAACACTTTTAGCACCTTCAAGCTTTCAAACTCAGTCACGTACACAGAAATTACTTTGTATTAACTGTATATATGTATATTTAAATAAATAAGATTAAAGTGTGCTCAAAATATCTCAGTCATTTACTTAATACACTGAAGGACCTCATTTTATAAATAAATTAGCAGTTTTTGCAAAACTTTTAGCAGGAGCTTGAGTTTACACTGTACTAGAAAGGGGTTAATTACTAAATTAATTTTCATTTAATTCACAATAGTGAACAGTGTCCGTCAAATTGCAAAATGTTTGCCTTAATTAGATTTAAAGATTTTGCCGTTGATATCAGCTTGCGTATTATCGTTATGCCAAAGAGGCATTCATAAAATCTTCTTATGTGTCTTTTAACTAGTTTTACATCAGAGCAACCTCATATATTACCTTCAAAATGTTCTCATTAGGAGATCTCAATATATTTGGTTGCATGAAACAAGAAAGTCTAAAAGTACCTGCGTCCCAAGGAGAAAATTTATCTCTTTTTAAAGTTTGCGAATATTTAATCTATTCATAAAATTTTGAAAAGTGGAAAAGTACATAAATTACTAATGTAACAAATAAAATGATAAAGTAATACCAAAAACGTTTCAAGAGACAAATTAGGTAAAACTTAGTCTTCGCATTATCATTTACACTATTTGTATTATTCCATTTCAGAATTAACTACGGGGTTTTTCTATTAAACATATTCTATAGGGTCTTCAATACAACTTGTAATGATTTTATATGGTGAGGAATATTTACAGAAAACTAGGAACAATAATAGGTTATATTCAAATTCTAGTTAAGGGTACCACCGAATCCTTCACTTCTTATACCAAAATGTAACAGCTGTTCCACAATAACACAATGTTAGGAAGATTATGGCACAGGTGACGAAAATAAGTATTTTCTATGCAAATTCATATGATAATTACGAATTTAGCTTGCTTTTTGTTATATCCCGTACAGTTACTTCGCAATTGCCGGTTTCCTAGGACTGGATACATTTATATAGGTATATATATATATATATATATATATATATATATATATATATATATATATATATATATATTGT
>JAHWXV010631960.1:0-11769 GCA_024586415.1 Phrixothrix hirtus | reverse complement strand
TATATATATATATATATATATATATATATATATATATATATATATATATATATAAAGTCGTTTTCGGTCAAAATTTTCGATGTCCGGCTTTTAGCGGAAATACGCGTTTTCAGCCCCCATGAGTCCGAAATCGTGTTTTTAGAAATTGGTTTGTTTGCGTGCGCGCACAGTTGTGTGTGTGTCTGTTAGTCTGCTGTCTGTCTGTTTGTCTGTGTGTGTCTGTCTGTCTATCTGTCTGTGTTTCTGTATGTCTGTGTGTGTCCACACATGTGGTCAATGTAGCTCAAAAATTATACCTCATAGAATAGGGAAACTTTTCTTTATTCGAGGTTACTACCTTCCCAACGTCATAGTAAGAATTCTGTTAAAATCGAATGACCGGAAGTGCCACTTTATTTTTGCAATTTTCTTGGAAAAGACTAACGATTTCTTTCAACTTACTAAGTTTCTCACGTCAATAATGCTCTTATATCCGAATTAATAGGTTTATCTGAGAAAATTTATTGAAGCGGGTTATTAAGGAAAATCTAAGAAATTAAACAGTGTTTTGCGTGGTAATTTAATTGGATGGGTAACTTTTATAGTTGCCTTTCCCTAAATAAACGTAAATAATAATTTAATCAGTTGAGGATACTATTTGCATACCTAGATACGTCAGACAAAGTCGTGTGTTGTCTCACGCCAGATTTTTGCGTTTGTAGTACATCTAACATACATGAAATAGAAAATAATTAAATTAATATGTACCACCACTATTAAGTTCAAATATAATCAATAATAAAAAATAAAAATATGCCAAACTAAAATTGCGTTAATGGTAGCGATAAAACAGAATTTACCGAAAAAGTAGCCAATTATGTTTTTCCACTTTAACCCTTAATTATCAGTTACCAAGTTAAGTTAAAAACCATGGTTAGATATTTATTACCTGTTGTTACATATCTATTTTAATTTGTATATAATGGTATCAATTTTAGAGCATAGATCTTAAGTATGAGTTTATTTAGTAACTAAGCCGTAACAATTCCTGTTTTAGTGTAGTTTTATTTTAAACACCTTGATGATAATTTTTGATTCATAATTATCAATTGAGCTTTATTTAAAAGAGAAAATGTTATGTGATATGCAATAACTATGTAATCGTCTGATTTTTTAACTTATTCCTATTCAAATTTGGAAGAATTATAAAATTTGAAAAATAAAATAGACAGTTCCTCCTTGAAAGGATTGTTAAATATCTCGAAGTCAATATAACACATAGAAATTATGCAACAACCAATAAACAAAACTAAATATAATGTACACTATTATATTCAAATTCAAAGCTCTACAAAATTGTATAAACATTAAAGGAAATTTTAATTCTAAACAACTTTATCCATAAAATTTTGAACATTCTAATCCAACGTCTACTATAAGCGACAAATTACATACCACTTGAATTAAAATAAAATCTACGGTGTAGACGTTCTAAAAGGTTCTAGTAAACAAATAAAAACCTGTAAGTAAGCTTTTTAAGAAGTTTACACCCTTCAAGAAATTTAAACAAGGGACTTTGATATTTTCTAACAATTTTAACTTTAAAATTACTTTATGAAGAAGACATTTCTAAATTTACTGACAATTATAGTGGATATAATCATTATATAAGAAATCTCAATTTTAATGAACTTAGAGAAATCGAAGAACAAATAATTTGGGCTTTCTTTGCGCCACCACACTAAGAGTTATTTACAGAGTGTGGAGATATATAAATGTAGATATGTAGTAAAAAGCAAATTTCACAAAAACATGATAATTTATTAACTTCAAACCAAAACAGTATTAAAAGGAAAGTCAAATCTACCTAGCGCCTGTAATATATTTTTCAATCTTTAACTAATTTTTAGTTAAAAATAATATTTAAGTAGTTAAACTTAGCTCTAATTCATAAATTACTGTCTAAAGAACAGTAAATTTAATAAAGAATGCTTTATGTTTCAGTTATCGAAAATGCTTTTTTGATGCACTAAAACTTATTCAACCCTTGAACATGATTTTATGATTTAATAATTGTATGAGAAAGAGTTACCGCGCCATCTTTGATAAGTTTTCTAGTCGCACTGCCATCAAATCTATAACAACAGAACCGCATTCCATTTTGAAGTATTTATAAAATCATTATATTTGTTGCGCTTGCATCCTAAGTGTTTTAAATCAATTATGGAAAAAATATATAGAAAAAGTGAAAAGCCTGACCTTCGTTATTTATCAGATGGAAGATGTCAAAGAATGCGTAAAACCAAACCGACAATAATTTATTCTATTTTATACGTCAATACGCTATAATGATTTTCCTTATTATTATTAAACTGGCTTTATTGCTATATTTCAAAAAATCACGACTAGCTTTATACATAAATAATTTATTGGGTTTAAGTTTCTCTCTGACAGAAACCGTCGTGCTGACTTTCAATCTCTAACAAAAGATAATGTATCTTAGGAGTCAATATCTATTATGTATGTAGGTACATTGACTTGCTGAATACATGAATAGATATACTATCCCACACTAGTGGGACTAAAACGCCACACCTAGTCACTTGATTTCAAGACAACGGCGACATCATTATTCACCAGGGGATAAATAAATTTCTGCATGAAGTAAACCCACAGCAACAACAAAAATTAACCAATAATAGCTTATTATGTACCAAAGCGCTGAAATGAAACTTTTAATCCCGGTGAATTAAAAAGCAATTATCAGATAGGATTTGACAGTTCTGGACCTTCCCCTTCTCCTCAGAGGGCGTGGTTTAATCCAAACCGCATGGGCGCGGTCTAACCTAACCCAAAACTGCGTGGTCTAACCTATCCTCCTACCCTCCTCACGTCTGTAATCTAACCAACCCCGCACACATGGACGGTGGTTTTCCCACGATGTTTGTCTTCCTTATTTTATTTTCCCGCCATTTTCGGCCATATTATTCAATTAGTTAGCTAGTTTAATGGATAATATCCCGAATGGACATCTTTGATAATTATATTTCGCTTAATCAAACTTATATGCGAATATTTAATTTCCCCGTTGCGATCATCAATATGCTGAAGGGATATTTTTGGTAATTTTATTTTGCTCAATCAAATTCATATGTGAATATTTAATTTCCCAGTTGCGCGCATTAATATCCCGAAGGAATTTTTTGATAATTATATTTTATGCAATTCAAATTTATATATATTTTGGAGAATATCAGTTTGAATGGCTATATTCGTTCTACGATATTAAAATGTATTAATTGTATTACGTGGTTGCTTTATTTAATGACCCACGTTGGGCGACATATACGTGGAAAATATCAATTTGAATAGCTATATCCGTTCCACGATATTAAAATTTGTTAATTGGATTACGTTGTTCCTTTATTTAAATGCCCCACATTGGGATGGCCAATATATGTGGTAAAATATTTGTTTTTAAAAGCTATCAACATTCCACAATATTAGAATAATGGTTGTATTTCCTGGTGTATTTCACTAAATCTGTTTATCGTTGTATATTTGTTATCTTTGTTGCCTAAATCGAACTTATGTTTACCTTGCGCTGTATAAGTTTCCTACCTACAATGGACATGATACAACCCACCCTATACTTTGCTATAGGATGAATAACGTTACCTCATAACAAAATTAGGATCAATAATAAATTCAAAATTTAAATCATTAACACAAATAAAATAATTAATACAGTATCTCTGTAAGAAAAATAATAAATTTTATCAATGCAATAATTAAAATTCAAATTTAAAACAAAAACAACCTTTTATTTATATTTAATTTCAAATGTCAACATCAAAATCAAATTTCAAAAATGAAAGTTAATTCAAATAGTCTTTGTTAGGTTCTTTAGTATTCAGTCAAACGGATAATAAGCACATAATTAACTTTTTCAGAAAACTGTTTAAAATTAATTGTTAAAATTAACACAACAGATCAAATATTTTATAAAACCTTAAAATTAATAGTTTTTGTAATCTATTAATTAACGAATATTAATTTAAGACTAACTTATTCAAAATATTTTAATTTAAATTATTAAATAATTGTTTATTGTCATATTGTACCTTGTTACCTACACGAATACATTTCACTAATTTATTGGGTCGTACTCAAAGTTTACCCTCAACACTTCGGGTGCATCTATGCTACTTCGTACTTATTCCAGTCTGTAAAAGATACCTCCGCTTGTACTGAGTACAGTAATTGTGAATGACCTCGGTCTTGTAAAATAATTATAAAATAATGTTAAAATTGTTTAAAATAAAATAATGTTCGTAACCGTGAACCCTTCTTGATTGCGTGCTACGATATCGTTGACAAATTATTCCAAACCCTTGGAACTAAGTTGTAACTTATTAATGTAAAACTATCCATAAAATGGTGGACATGTATGTTTATTTTTGAAATGTAAATACTAGTAATTATTAATTTCTTTCATAATTCTACAGGTATTAATTAAGTTGTCTTCCAAATTCGACTGAAATTATGATAAAATTGTTTAAACGGCATTCCTCACCTATTTCCAATCTTCTGTATAAGATTAACAGGTAAATAAAAAATTAATAGATATGATTTTCTTGTTATAATATTTTAAATTGCAGCTTCTCATGCTTCCTTCTTCTTCTTTAGTGCTAAAAGCAAAATTCAATTTTACTGTAACTATTTATATTTATTTATTAACCTAAAATTGTTTTAGGCTAATCCGATGTATTTTGATTATCATTAATCAGGTTAAAAAAGTATTTATTAGGAGTAACACTACCTGCATTTGTAATGGTCAAAATGCTACTAACTTTTAGTAAAGATTCCATCAGAACCGTGGAATAAATTGTCGATACTGCAATTTTTGAAAAATTTTCAATCTTTAAATGGACATAACTTCTTTATTATATGATTAAATTGAATTTTGAGGACATATAGTTGTATCAAATTGATCCCAGAATCTTTCTGCAAAGCTTAAATGGATATATTTACACTTTCTTAAAAATTATTGCTGCAACAATTCCTGTACTAGAATGGTTTATTTCCATGGTAAAATTATTTTTATATTTTGAACATTTTGTGCAAAATTACAAGGAAATGGATGAAAAATACTATTATAACACTCAACAGCTCTTGCAGATTACTGTTTTCATAATTAAAATGCAACAAATTTTGTTTCTTGAACGTATGATGCATTTAAAACTTCACACCCCTTGTTTTTAAATATCATTGTTATTATCTTATATTGTCTAAATGTTTATGTTATAATCTCTATTTACATGTATTTTATAAAAACTAACATGTGCATTAATTAATCTTATCCCTTTAGTTAGAAGATTTCAGACATTAACCTCAAATTTTAATATTTATTTAATTTATTACTATTAGTTAATGTAAATGTTCATGTACTTTGTATGCATGGGTTTACTAATATAGTATTCTAAATCCTGTTTATACTAATATTTATATACAATCATTTATTTTGAACTTTGATTTGATATTTTGAGTTTTGCTTCCGATGATTGTTCGTAACTTACTACACGCTTTAATTTACTGCTTTTCTCTTGATAATTTGTGAACATTATACATTTTATTGCAGTGAAATATACTTTTTTGATTTAAATATGCTTGTTATAGATATTATCACTGAAAGCAATCACAGTACTCATTTCAAAGTGCTTTTATATCGCATTATTACATTTCGTCGAGTGTTGGAATCTCTATCAACAATTATAAAATGTAAGTATTTTTAATTGCGTATTTACAATTTTACGCGACATTATGATTTTTTGCTGAATTTAAATATTATTTACTTACTTAAAATATTTTTTGTTACAGTTTCGCATTTTTCAAAGTGACTGCAGTTTCCATTATTACAATTATTCAAGTACTAAAATCTTCAGCTTCGTTTCAAGAGTGTGAGTATATTTCTAATTTGCTCCCTCAAATTTAACGTGAATATTATGAATTTCTATATATTTAAATAATTTAGGCATTAAAATAATTTTTTTGTTACAGCTGAAATAATGTTCGCATGTGCTAAGTGTACAAAGACATTCAACAGAAATGACAATTTAATGCGTCATTTAAAATTGTGCGTGAGTGGTGTAACTGTATCATGCATTTTATACAATGAAAAATACACGCTAGCGAATAATTTAAAAATACATATAGCAATATAGCATGAAACATGGCAAGTGTGTAAAGTGCACGCTGATAATTTTGGTAGTGGAACGGATTTTGCTAATCATTTGCACAATTGTAGCTGTATCAAGAGTGAGACACATCTACCTGCGAAGGAGGCAAAATTAACAATTGCAGGTTCATGAGATTCTAAAACTTTCGAATGTAAAACTTGTGGCACTTGGGGCACTTAAGAACACAAAAACATTTATCGGCAATGGAAAAACCGTATAATCATAATATACTAGAATTAGAAACTAGCTTCGAATTTAGAGTTGCCACATATCGAATTAACGGTAGCGCAATTAATATTGGTGAGTTCTTAACCTCCTTTAACCTACGGTAATTAATGTAATAGATACGGTATCGCAATTGCATCAAAGTGGCATTAAATTCAATATGTAACTATTAGGATACTATATTTCGGAAGAGATTCCTATAGGTGATTTGAAATCATGCAATACCAAATGCACTGTGATAACTCAATCATTACATGACCAACCATTCTTATATCACGAGTTATGTTCCACCATTGAAACTAAGAGAAATGAATTTTGACATAAAGATAGCAGATGAAGATTAAAAGCCACTTCTCACATCAAAATAAATATTAATAAGTACACGCCTATTATGAGGTCATCATATGTTAAGCTGCTAGAGCAGATTCAATTAACGCATGCATGCGTAAAATTTAGACAATGCATGTTTTGAGTGGGCAGTAACATCCGCATTACATCAAGGAAATGTACATGTAAATCTAACCTGTCCTTATTCCCATTACACAGACGTGCTTAACACAACTGGTGTAGAATTTCCAATGAAATTGGAAGATATTACTAAATTCGAAGGTAACAGTAATATAAGCGTAAATGTATACGGTACCGAATTTAATTCTGAAAGTAAAAACTATGATATTGTTGGACAATTACATTATACAAAATCTGTGCAATGAACACATGTAAATTTATTATACATTGGGGATGAAATCAAGAGACACTATGTATGGATTAAAAACATGTCGCATCTTACCGGCACACAAGTTACAAAGCATGATGGGAAAAAAATTTGTGATGGGCGTTTTACATTTTGTAACAGTCTTCTATTGAGACCGAACAATTCTTACTAACTGCATCTATTTTCACGTCGTTAATATTCAGACGCGTTTTGAGTTGCCTAACTCCGTCTTTTGGTATTTGCATTCGCGGGGATTTTTATCTGATCCTGTCGCGTGCTGAGAAGCATTGTGTTAGTTTTTGGTGAAAGACGCACGTTATTGTTTCCTCTCCGTTTAATTATGACAACCTTTGTGGTAGACTCTGCTTTTTGAAATAAAACACCTACATTTTTGGGTATTTTAAGTATGGGATTTAAAATGCCCGTTGAGTTCGGGAATTCTCCGGTATGCTTGTAACGCTGATTGCTTCTGGATGAGGTCCGAAGTTCCACTTCATAGGGTTTCCTTTCGCCGTGGTCTATCTGCTGTCTCTCCATGCTAGAGTCACCCCTTTGTTTTGCTTCTCCACGGCTGTGGTACGGCGACCCACAGTTTTGCGAAAAACACCCGCTTCGCAACCTCGAGGCGATGATTTCAAGATATCAAGGATAGAATCCGTTTTTTTTCTTCCTTTGAAAACTTTGAAAACCATCCAGGTCAGTTTATCTTAACTTTTCTACTGGTATCCGCTGAAGATGGCGTAAACTCGTTACGTTTTGGGACCTACGAATTGCTGCTTGCGTTCCGAATATTTATTTTCTACAGTTTATTGTTTCGTGCTATAGTAAAATTAATTCTAATTAATCATTATAACTACTTAATTTGGTCTATTTAATTTTCTGCCAATAATTTTGAAACAGAAATTAATAATTGTTTTATAATAGTGAAATCCGTTCTTAAATACAACGATTAGTTATGTGCGCTCGACGCTGAATTCATAGATCGCGCGGGGCATCAATCCGCATGTATAGCTGAATGGCCCCCTTTACATTTGATGCTTTTACATACTGCTTTGGATATATTTTTATATGTTATGATTTATGTAAAGGTGTCCTTGGATAAACTAAACCTAATTAATTGCCTACGAATTTTAAACATTTATTTATGTTTTATTTGAAACCAAAGCTGTTCTTCACTGCAGTGACGTACGACCAACAATTTAACTAATTTAATTGCCAATTCCTTTTTTTATAGATTCTTTAATCTCAAATAGATGTTTTACATTTAATTTAAATTAGGGCAATTAAGTTCACGAACACCTAAAACCTATCCGTTTCAAATCTTGTTATTTCCAGTTCTATATTTTAAGTTTTGCTTTGGTCATTTGAACATTGGCGCGATGACGAGGCTCGATACTATAACTTTGTAGCACACATGTGTTAATTTATTTTGATGTTCTCAGCATTCTTCTATTAGTTGTATATTTTACGTGTCATTTTACTTATGTAAAAATTTTGTTGAATATTTAGTGATATGTTCAATTAAAAGATTTTTATAAACTATACGTTTGATAATTGTTCACTGTTGCTTTCTGGAACTAAAATAAGCTGATCTTATCCTTCGTTTGATTTTTCTTTTCATTTATGTACGGTTGTACCGTAATTAATTTTTCTTTCAGTTTATTTATAAATATCTTTGCCAATGATTTTCTGCATTACCTTAAGTGTGTGAAGCAGAAGATCTACGAGTAATTTTAAGTCCAACTTTTACTGCCAATTTGATCTACGGCGTTTTCACTCCAGTGCGTCAAGATTGACACTAGCGTTTTTCGACTACAAGTGTGTGGCGCCCAATTTCTTTCTCCAGATATTTCAGATTGTTTCCTGTACGAGCTCGTACCAGTTTAGGGACCACCCGGCGCGCGCAAGCAGCGAGTCCAGGATTTCCTCCAGCGACACTGGCAGCGAAACTTGCACCTGCCAACGACGATATTGTGTTCAGTTGTTACTTCGGCCATCTTTTTTTATAAGTAACTACTGCCCACTCCCTAGCCCACGCGGCACTAGAGCCGGGGGGATATTTTTCCTTTACTTTAGCTGCGAAGCGTGATCCTTCTAGGTAGGGCTGTACGCGCTTATTTATCTAACCATAACGTGGCAATTTCTCCCGAAAGAATCCACGTTAACGGCTCATAAAGCTAACTGCAATAAAGTTTAGACGATAATGCCTTTAAAAGAACTAAGACGGATAAAAACTGTGATTTAGTCCCCGAAAATATTTTAAAGTTCAACTCACACAATAAGAAAATGAGAATTCCATTTGTTGTATATGCCGATTTTGAATCGCTTCGACAATCAATTCACACAACCACTCCCAATCCGCAAAATAGTTATACAAATAAAGCCCATATTCACATCCCATTAGTTTCAATTACTACATCAAGTGTTCATATGACGATTCCTTAAGTAAATGTGAAACATGTACGGGAGAAGACCGCCTCAAAGTCTTCAAGGGTATGCTCTGTGCAGACATTAAACAAATATACAATTATCATTTAAAAATAGTGCAACTAATGCAACAACAAACTATGCAGGAGCAACATGCATTTAACGCAGCTGAAGTTTGTCATATTTGCGAAAAGAAGTTGACTTCAGAGGATAAAGTACCCGACCATGATCACCTAACATCAAAATTCGTAGGCGCGGCGCATTCTAAATGTAATTTAAATTATAAAATTCTAAAACTGATCCCCATATTTTTTCAAAATATGTCAAACTATGACTCTCATTTATTCATAATAGAATTAGGATGCGATAATGGGCAAATAGATATTATTCTTGAAAATAAGGAGCAATATATCTCATTCACGATGTCATTAGTGGTTGATAGTTATGCGGATAAAAATGATAAGTGTCATAATCTTTCCATGAAATTAGGACTTTTAGACTCCTTCAGGTTTATGAACTCTTCCCTAGATAGACTTTCTGGAAATTTGAAGGATGAGTAATTATATGAAATAAAGTTCTTCCTTAGAATTGAGGAATTTAATTTAACAAGGAAGGATATTTTTCCATATCAATACATGGATACATTCGAACGTTTAAAAGAAATTACCCTGCCACCTAAGTAAAAATTCTATAATTTGCTAAATAGTCGGAACATTTATGCCGGTTTTGGAGAGTTGGAATTATCTAAGTACCTAATGTATGACTTTTATTAAGATTACGTTAAACCGACTTATAAGGATTATGCCACACTCTGTTATACTGACACAGACAGTTATATATTACTAATCGAAGCTGATGATTTATATAAGGACATGCTTACCATTATTGATCGATTTGATACTAGTAATTTTAACCCTGATAATAAATATAATATCCCTCTACCAAATAAAGCCGTAGTAGGTTTCATCAAGGATGAAGTCCCCGGGAAAGTTCTTAACGAAATCATTGTGCTTCGCCATAAATTATATACATACTCCACATATGATGATTGCATTAAATGGATAAAAAAGGCAAAGGGCGTGGAAAGGTGTGTAATTAAACATGATATAAGTAGCAAGGACTATAAAACACGCTTAGATGCTAATGGCTCTTTATTTTTACAACAAAACCTTTTCAGAACATATAAACATCAAATTTATACGATTAACCAGTGTAAAACTGTATTAAGCGGAAATGGCCATAAGCAGTTTATATGTTCTGATGGGTATAGAACATGAGCTTGGAGGCACCTTCTCACTTTCTAATTGATGAATAAATAGTTTAAATTTAATTTTCAATTTATATAGATAGTAAGCACATATAATTTTGTAAATTTGTTTTAATTGTACATTTTTGAAACTAGTTTAGCTTATTTTTTAAAGTTCTTCCGTATTTGTAAATATTATTTAATTTCACCTTTTTGAGAATAGTTTAGATTATTTTGTAAATTTAACACCAATAGTCATTAATTGTAACTTACATAAACAATAATTACAAAATAAATTTTATAGATATTTCAACTTGTTTGAGAATAGTTTAAATTAGTTTGTAAATTCCCTGCAGTATTTGTAAATATTATTTAATTTTAGCCATTGGAAATTAGTTGGAGTATTTTGCAAATTTAATAATGATATTTGAAATTTTTGAATATAACTCAGCGCGCTGCTTATGCGATTTTACTATTTATTATAATGCTTTTCATATTATAAATGTATATGCATCATGTGATAAAAAATACGTGAATGGTGAAATAAAACACAATTATTTCTCTACAACTTTTATTTTATCTATTTAAAACGCAATTGATACAGCGTTATAAATATTTTAAAATACAAAAATAAGTTTAAAATATATAAATATGATAGAAGCATATATGTGAAAGTGTGTGTTATGGTGTATTATGCAACAGTTAGCAAATGTATAACACTGGTCAACGCATATTTTTCTGCCGGACTGTATTAAGCTGTTCTTAACTAATTTTGATGCGCTGAATCCACAAATATCATCAGATTTTCTCTATCAGCTCGTGTTTAAAAGATATGAGAACGTATTTGTATTTACTTTACTGATTCCTGCATATTAATGTTAGTTCTAGTACAACATATAAAAAACACACAAATAAAAATGAAATTAATTTATTCTATA
>JAHWXV010631952.1:0-15310 GCA_024586415.1 Phrixothrix hirtus | reverse complement strand
GTTTACGTGCGCTGTTGTTAGAGCAATTCATTTGGAATTGGTTTCAAGCTTGTCAGCTGAGTCTTGCATAAAAGGATTTCGTAGATTTATTGCAAGGAGAAGAGTACCTAAAAATATGTATTCTGATAACGCAAAGGCGTTCAAGAGAACCGCAAAAGAACAAGTACCTACACGTCTAAAGCGTTGCGGTGTCAGGGGACGGGAATCAAAATTGCATAAAATTCCGTGTGCACGTATTAAAAGTGCAGGATTATTTAATCGTTCGATGGCGGCAGTCAAAATTGTTTGAAAATCCATGGGAATTAAAAGTTGTAGTTAAAGCGTTGCGCTGCTTAATTGTTTGATTCGCTCCAAACAAATTCAAGACAAATTAAAATTTATTTATAATTTAGCACGAAATAAAAGTTGCAGCTGTAATTAATTTTTTTGCAATTAAAAATGGACATTTAATAAAAAATTTATATAAGTTAGATTTTAACATCACACATATTAAACTAATTTTGGATACCTGTAGTTATTAATAATAGTTATTGCATGTATTAGTATACCTCAACTTTAAAACTATCTGCAATGTAAGACCTTTAACTTCAAATTTCGGATGGGTTCTAATACTCAAAGTCCACGGTAGTTAGAGAAAACCGAGTTAATGGATACATGCTTTTTAAAGTCATGTTAGTAGGTGCCAAAGTTCTTTACAGCCATTTAGTATACCAATTTGCAGTTATTAGATTTACATATATCTTTCAGTATCAAAACTTTTAAACAACCATATTTGAATAAAATGGAAAATCCAATGATACATTTTAATTTTCTATCCAAATGACGAATAAGCACGTAAATTGCGCCAATGAGGTCAATGTTAATCGATAGTCATTGGTATACACGGTATACATATTTATTCATTAAATTAATACAAACTGGCCACTACACTCCCAAAATCTATAAACCACTTCATCATCAGTATCAAATACTAATGCTTGAAATTCTTGTAGTAATCGTTCAATGGATATGCGTTTACCTAAAGCTTTTATTCAATGATCCGTCGCGTAACATCTACACTGTTATTGAATAATTTATACACTGCATAAATGTATTGTAGTTTCAGATATTTATATTTACATTTCCACAACAACTTTCCTAATACTTATTACGTAGACCTTTTAACAACATCAAAATCAGCGGTATTTTTTCAGGAATGTAATATATCACTGTCAAGAATAACAATATTCCCTTACCTTGTTGATCTCTACATTGTTCGATAATGACCATAACGTTTACTTTAGAATCAACTGGTAAATCTATAGTACTTTTTAATAGGTTATCATAAAACGATTTAAAATCTTGAGTAGTAATTGTAACTAATCTTCGCTCTATTACAAATAACAAGCGTTGTAATTCTATAAAAGACTGTCAACCTAAGTAAATCTGATTACCATCATTATCATCAATTATAATTTTCGAGTTACCTATTCGATTAAAGAAAACTGTTTTCGGAGTAGCTCTAATCGGTGGCCGCATATCCTAACTATTACTCTCAAAATATAGAGTTATGATACTCATATTCACCACTATCACTCCTAATTACTATCTAATGGAATTAATTGTTGATTACGCATATTACTAAGATTTACAACAGCTAATAGTTCACTATTCGGATACATTCCAACACTGCATATTTAGTCTTTGATTTATTTAAAAACATAAATTCTCACGCAATAATGGAAAATGAGTAATTCTATTTTGTACTTTATTACTATTTTCTAGAAGTACTTTTATTCTATCATTCTGAATACTATCAAAGAGATTTTCCATATTTATTAAAGGTTGGACTTATTGATAACAAACTACAACCATATGTGAGATGTAAATCCTTATATGTCCTTGCAGTATTGTAAGCCACATATGATGAGTAGAGGGAACAGTGAACTTTAATTTTTACAGGTGAGGGTTCAAACAATCTAAGAATATAAAGAGATGATTAATCAATATCTAGTTGCGGAGACCAAGTGTCCCTTAACTAGCCTAATGGTGGAAGGGATCAGCGAACTGACCCTGACCAAATTTCATGTGTTTGTGTGTGTGTGTGTGCATATATGTGTGCGTATACGTGTGCGTTTGCATGTGAGCGTGCGCCTGTGTGCGTGTACGTGTGCGTGAGCGTGTCTGTGTGCGTATCCGTGTGCATGGCCGTGTGCGTGTGGGTGTGTATATGCGTGTGCATGGGCGTATGGGTCTGAGTGTGCGTGTGCGTGTCCGTGTGCGAGTGCGTGTGCGTGTGCGTGTGCGTGTGCGTGTGCGTGTGCGTATGCGTGTGCGTGTGTGCGTGCGTGTGCGTGTGCGGGTGCGTGTGCGCGTGTGTGTGAGTGTGCGTGCGCGTATTCGTGCGCGTGTGGGTGTGCGTGTGCGTATACGTGTGCGTCTGCGTGTGAGTCTGCGTGTGTGTGTGTGTGTGTGTGCGAGCGCATTTGTATGTATGCATAAACCTAAATCGAGGCAGACAGGTATTAAACGAATATGTTTTAATGTCCATCGGCGTTTTAAATTCCTATCGTATATTACAATCCTTAGAAGTATTGAAAAAGGAATGAGTTAAAATCTTTAATGTTCACAGTATTAATCCGACCCTTTTCCGGTACAAATGATACCTCTTCATTATGTAGGGATTCCCGCTATTATTCAAACAACAATTGAAGTGGATAGGTTGCTCTGTCCTGGTCTCGAAATGATTAGTCAGTCTTCGAGTACATCCAGACACGGACAATGATATATTTCTGCGGCGGCTGTTTGAGACTAGCAACGCTACTTATTGTGCATCGGTACAGGTACACACCATGCACACATGCCTTTGCACCTGCACACGCACTCCCACTTACACTTGAACCTGCAACTGCAACGGTAAATGCACCTGCACCCGCAAACGCTTTTGCAACTGCTTCTGCACCCGCATCCGCATCCGCACCCTCACTCGCACCTATAGCTGCAGCCGCACCTGCACTCGCACCCGCAATAGCAGCCGCAACTGCAATAGCAACCGCATCCACACCAGCATTAGTAATCGTACACGCGCACGCACACACACGCACAGCGCACGAACATGGATACGCACACGCACACTCACACGCACACGCACACGCACGTATTAAAATGTATAATAGGATTTTCACGTACTGCTATCTCTTTCTTCTTACAATCAATTTAGATTATTGTTGAGGGCATCCAGATCATTTAAGGATTGTGATAGATAAAGTATAGTTGATGTTTGAGAAACTGGTAATATAATTCAATGAATGCAATCCTTATTACAGAAAGAAGTTTAAAGAATACATTAAATCGTGGATACGTATTTCTTGAAAAGCAAGGCTAAAAGTATTGAATAATTTAAGACCAAAATTGTAGCCACTAAAATTTTTCCCTCTTAAATTTCTCAATTATTGTTCGATTCTCTATCGATAATGTATATAAGCATAATTTTGCGTTTTATTTTCTTTTATGATTACATTCTGTATAATACTATACCTATAAATTCCCAGCATTATTTGAAACCGATTATAAACAACATAAGTAATTTCTTATAAACGATATTTACAAAAAAAATTACTAAACGGGTTATAATTCTGGCGTCTTCTTAAGATTTATATGAACGTTTCCTATTTCATTCACTTACGTATAAATAATTTTACTCAATGTTGATTTAATAGAAAACTTATTTTGCATTTTACCTGCAATTTTAGCTGTCACAATGGATATAATGTAATATTATATCTACACATTTATGTCGAGAAATTTATGACTGCAGTTTGGTTCGCTTCTGAGCTGTCATATTCTCGTGACCCTTTTATATACCTGTCCGTATGTTATTCGTAATCTCTTAAAAGATATCCATATTGACAACCACATCATTATTTTATTTTTGCGTATATTTCAATTGATTGCTTTATATGCCTCTCATTAATTACTATCAAATATAAGATTGTTACCTCGACCTCGATGTATTAGGATTGAGTTTGTTAATATGTAAATATTACCGATTCAAAGGGAACGTAATACTAATAAATAAATTATTATGGTATAGATTATTCGTCCGTATACAATACTAATTGTTTATATTTATTTGCGATTTATTAATGGCAAACCTAGATAATCTAGGTATAGTATATATGTGTGTAATATTTAACCGTATTAGCTCTAATTCTTGGGTACCTTTTTAAGTTCACTTTATTTCCTATTATATGTAAAATAGCGCCTATAATATGTCTACAACTTCAACTATATGCGAATAATGTTATAACGGTGTAGAAGCGACAGTAACGCTATCAGTTATGAATCATGCAAATTGATCTCGAATGTAATGCAGATTTTTTACTTATTTATTATGCAACTGATTTACAACTCGTTATTACATAAAATAAGGATGTATATCTATAACACTGAAAAACCTCAAGGTGAGGCTTCAGTTAAATACTGATCTACCATCCACGCTTTGCTTGGTAATTTAATTATAAATTACTTGACTTCGTGAATAACAATAGTAGTTGTCAATACATGGGTTGTTCCAATAGTACAAGATGCTTCATATACAAATTTTTTCTGTTTATTTGGGTTATCGTTCTAAATTATTTTTGGTTTCAAATCGGTTACGATTATAACCGAGTACTCATAGGTACTAACTTCTTTGTTTTATATAGAAACGTACATTTTTGCATATTTCGATAGAGGATGAAAAACAAATGATACTTCTTATAACATAGTCTGTATATCTATCATAGCTTCGGAGTTATTCTGCTTTCGTTACAAAAAATTGGTAAATCCGGCGGTTTCTTTAAATTTATACCGAACGCTAAGGTTTTGGAATTTGTAACTAAAATATCTTCCCTCAACTAGAAAAGTTGGTTCTTTAAGATGTGTTTGAAAACTTCTGCCCTTATTATACAAGTTCTTTATTTTTAAGGTAATAATTTGGCTAATTTGAAAACTTCTTTACTAAAATCTTTGAATGGACCACCCTACGTATTATTTATTCACTAGATATGTATCCATTCTCTAAAGGTTTCTGCGTACAAGAGGTGGCAAGTCTCCAAAATATTTTGAACATATAAATAGCAATTTCAGAACAATGCACGAAATACAGCGGCAAAGATTGCCTTGACTAAATTATACATGTTTGCAAATAATAATTAAATGCAATTTATATTACTAAGTATCTATGTTTCATGCTATATTATTTGTGACACCTAACTTATCGAAATAAAAAATAAAACAGTAAATTTTTCCAGTAAAGTAAAGGTGACTTTCACACTTGATTAATGCAATTGACTCGGCACTCCGTTGCTATCCGTACTTTGCAAATCGTTAGTGTATATATAAATAAAGTTCAATAAATTGGAATTTGAAGATATTTTGATCTATTAACAAATTGAAATAATTTAAAAAGACAAACTTAGAAATAATATCCTAACAATTCTCGATTGCTATCTCATTTATTCCCTGTTTTATAAAGCTGAATTAGATCTTTTAGTATTTCGTCTGCTTAATTAATGAAAATCAGTTTTTTTAACTAAAGATTAAAACTACAAGATTATTATTCTCAACTAATCCTTAAACATTACTTAACTAGCAAAGTAACTTTATCCAGCTTAGTGAAATCGGACCTTAAACAACTTAAAAAGAACAAACTATAACTAAACAATTACTAGGCGCTAACAAATTCTAGTATTTTTATAGACTAAACAATTACATAGGCGATAGCACAAACTAAAGTCATTACAAATTTTCAAATTGTCGGCCATTTGCTTCTAGCATAATTCAACCATTTTAATAAGTCCTTGCGAGCATTTTCTAACATAAGGGGGCTTATTGTCCTAAACGCGTATTAAATTCTATTTCTTAATTGTTCTTGATCATGGATTGTTGTGCTATAAACAAACCTTTGATGTAGACCTAAAGAAAGAAGTGAGGAGAGGTAAGGTCTGGCGATCATGCAAGCCATCGCACCGAACCATCTTGACCTATCGTTTTGTTAGGATAATGCTGATTTAAAAATTGATGCACATAATACCATTGTGAGCAGGAGCTGCACACAGCAAAAAATTTGGTGCGGGTAAATATAGTTTTTCGTGTGGTAAAAATTATGAGAAAAGATTTTCATACTGCAAATGATAAAATTTACTCAATTTGATCACCCAAGTGGACTTCTAGAGCCGGTAAAAGTTCATTGGTTGATTTTTATAAATTGGATGGCAATACATTCCATACGATGCAAAATATGTTTCAGCACAATTACTTTCTGAGCGTAGAAAACTTTAAACAAATAATTTCTACAACACCTCGTGTAAATTGGTGTTTATTTATATCCATGAATGTAAACCCCCAAACCTTGATTGCGTCATATTTATTTAATTTTACGTAGTTTGTGAGTATCGTCCGTTGCATACAGTCAATGTTTGCTAGAACAAATATGATAGTTTTTAAATTATGGATAAGAATCAAGCAGCATGGTACAAAAATAAAAAATGTTTTTTAGTACATTATTTTTTCAATAAAGTTACACTTGTTTTTCGCTAAACATAATTTTTTCAAAATGATTTCAAGTGTTTTAGTGCTTTTGTTTCAGTTTTAGTTGGTAGCTAGGTATTTATAAAAAGAAAAGTCACTTAGCTACGAGTCATATTTACTCAGAAATCTTCCATAACAAGCAATTATGGAAGTATGTTCATATATTTATATGGAAAAATCTCGCAAATACAATTTGATAATAATATAATACAGGTAAGGCGAAGTATGAAGGCATGGAATTTACGAAACAACGCCAAATTGATAAATTAAATGTCATGAGGCGTAGGTTTTCACTGCCTCCCAAATTCTAAAAATCCGTCAAGTTGGTTTATTTTGAGAATTGGATACCTTATATTTTGCTTGTCCTGTGTTATAAATATTTCCATTTAATTTTATATTCTCGAGATTTAGTATATTTACTCTCTGGAATTATAAATAACACTCAAAATATTCCAATTTTTACACAAATTGAAACATATTTTTCACTCCAAATATGTAAATTACACTCTCATTCGCCAATTAGAATAACACTCCGTTGAGATGTAATTAAATAATCATACTAATAAAATCAACACTCACATTTGGATGTATCTTTTACACTGATTTTGTTGGACCTATATACACCAAATGGAGTGTAAATTGAGTGTGAAATTTTACACTAAATTTTTTACTGTGCATTATGCATTGATCAAAACATTGAATAACAATAATAATAATAATAACAATAATTCCAAAAATAATATAAATTTCATTAGATAAGGTTAAAGAAAATAGCTCAGTAAATTTTAAATAGGTATATAAATTAGGAATTCATAAGGTGAAACCCAGCATTCATTCGGGGTAATGAAGCTGCTATACTATTCGTAGCTCTTTAAATTGTTACATAGTTAACAGTTGCTGAAATATAAATAAATAAGTAAATATACATAAAGTTTGTTGAGAATTTTAAATACACCTACAGTGTTTGAAATATGTTTCAAGGAAGTTAGTACCAATAAATTCTAAAAATATGGTTCCGATTTTAGGACATAGTCCATTTAATCACTAGTTGTCTTGATGTCGATTGCGCGATACGAGTGCTATTTATTCTTGTGTAGTTGACAATGATACGTTGCCCAAAAGGATTGTCGCTAGGGATACCCTAGGAGATACACTTAGATCGGCGAATTACTGTTGGCTCTTGCATTAAACTTATCTGCAGAATCGAGAGATATACATATCTTTTAGCCGGTTTGCCACATGTGCGGTGTGGGACTATAGGAAGGTTGTTTAGTAATATTTACTCCTCAGCAGTGGTTTTTATGCTACAGTTAGTTGATGTGAGGACCATTACCGCTCAAGAGTACTGTTAGTCTGGGACGGTTGCTTCAGAAATGTACGCATACTTATTATATTGCAATAGTGGGCAGTGAGTTAATTCGGAATTTCGGAATTAAGTGTGCCTAAACGTAATTAGTTTGGGAGGGTTGTTGTAACACTTTAACGTGTACATATTAAAACTGCATTTTTCTAGTACTTTAAATGTAAGTCACTTGTTATTTTCTGCATAATTTCTTCTTACTGCTTTTATTAGAGGTTGTGTACTTATGGGAAAAATTTAATGAAAGTTCGGTAAGGCTATGAAAATAATTCGTATACGCGGATAGGCCCAAACACTACTTAGTGCCTGGCCAAATATAAAAGACGATTTGACAGTAATGACTTTAATGAGACCGATGCTCAATTTATTATCTCTTTAGAGGGTAAGTAGTTGCGGTATTTTATCTTAACTATTTTTAGGGTAATATCGTAAACAAATCTTGTAGCCTAATTGTATAATAATAATATTTGATATGACAAACCGTTTCGATAAAATCTATTTTCTGGTAGCGTGGTGTAATGCCACCCTTAAATCTAATATTTAATGTATGCGTATCCAACTACAACAGGTTTTTATTCTATACATCTATACATAGAGCGATACAGTCGTCGATTAAATATGTTCAACCAATTTAGTTCTCCAAATTTATGTGAAATGTTTTCATAGTTTCGAATATCAAAGATCAACTCTATAAAATTGTATTTTTAGTATCTTACGATCTTTCTCAAGACTGAGAAGTGTAACAGTAATAAAATTATGATACGATAACGCTAGTCATTCGTATAAAATTATTTTAGATTTTCTTGAGAGGTAATAATGCCCCTGAAAAATATGTCGAAGAGAACAATAAACTTCCTGGGTGCATATGTTTATATGAGCTGTGTATTTTTTGGTTAGTACCCAAAATTAATCCCAAATTCTTCGCTTCGGTATTAATTTTAACCTCTACACTGTTGGATAAATACTAAGCAATTGTGTTATAAACTTTTGGGCCAAATACGAGTACCTCTGTTTTAGAAGATTTTAGCTTCAATTAATGATTATCTGCAAACAGATTCCACGCACTTAAATCTCTACAAAATCTTTTTATTGCTATATCAGCTTAAAAATAACGATCCTAAGGTTCAACCTTGCGGTATACCAAATGACATAATTATACTCTCAGACTATAATTCAACAATTTTTACAATCTGAAGACGTTCGGAAGGGCAATAAAGCAAGTTATGTGCTGTTACGCCAAGTTCAATATGATTTAATATTGTTAGTAATATGTTATGATCTATCGTGTCAAAAGTATTAGAGAAATCTAATAACGCAATAAAAGTTAATTGGTTCTTACCAGATGCTTCTCAGATGCCATCAATTATGCATAATGGCACTGTTTGTTAAACCAGGTCTCGTACTTGAAAAAGATGTCGATATGTATGTGTTAAATTCTTTTTAGATGTTCATTATTTTAAATTTGTTACATTTATTTACATATCCATTAATTTTAATTTTATAATCTTCAGTGTCAATGTTAAGCAACATAACTGACGCATGACGCAAAAGAAGTGGGGTGACCCCACCTATCCAGTAAAATTTTATTTTTCAGTATGAATGTATGTTATGATAGGTATGTGTGTGGAATTAAAAAAGAGCAGTTTTGGGTTAACACATATTGATTATAATATGAATTGAAACGAAATGTATTTTATTTTCTTCAAATAAATTGTTAATTTTGTAGATAATTTTTGTTAACATGTATGTGGGAAGTTTGAAAGCCAACGAATAAATTAATTTAATTAATACATGGTCCTTCGCGCTGAGATATGGAAAGATTAGCGTCGTTATACAAAGCAATGGCGAAAGTGTTATAAAAATTCATCAGATGAACAGTCAATTCCATAATCCAGTTTATTACATTACTCTTCATATTTGTGTCATTATCCAGCTAAACTTCTATTTATGTTTACATCTATATTTACGTGGTAAATGTTTATTTTACTCACATTCCATATCCATAAATATAAATCATAGTTTAGTATATTTAGCGCTACTTTATAAACGTTTTTGAATAGGTACTTGTGAAATATAAAATTACAACATTTTAATTTACGTAGTGCACGTAAATAGTTTATTTTACAAGCATTTATTTTATTTACAGTTGAAACTATTGCAATATTTAACAAACAACGAATTTACCTCGATAAACTATCAGAACGTTTATTCAATATTTTTGCTTAAATAATCATTTTCATAGGTGACAAATTGACACCTGACTTCAGTAGCCTTTAAAGTGACTACTAAATCAAAGGATGCAAAACTTTGAATTGCAAAATTAGAGCTATTAGCAGGCAAATTAGACAGATTTAGAAATTTTATTGGTTCGATTGGTTTAGCAAACATGTCAGAGGTTACTTCGCAACTATTGGAAATTGGTTCAGACAAATATAAAGAGCAATCCAGTAATTATAATGATTTATTTGTAGAAACTATTTTGATGTCACTAGATTGTGAAACATTGCCCTCGTATGATCAGTTTGAAGAATATCACTTTGAATTGAAATCTAAGCATCTGTAAGATTAGTAATAAAAATCAACCAGTAACCTGCTTCGCTACAAACTAATGATGATTGCAAGACAAAATTGCCAGTCCTAAACATACCTATGTTTACTGGACACTATACTGAATTTTCAAGCTTTTTTGAATCATTTATTGTTCTAATCGATCATGACAAAAATATATCAGCAGTAAAAAGATTTTGTTATCTACAAGGTGCATTGAAAGGGTAAGCAAAAGAAATTATAAATGATTTGAGGCCTACCGGGCAAAATTATAAAATTGCCTAAACGATAGATATAATAATGAAAATCTCATGTTTTCACACTTACAGGCTATCTTAGACGCCGATAACATACAAAAGGAATCTGCTTGTAATCTCAGGGCCTTTCATAATAATATAATGCGTCGTCTTCGCGCATTAGATAATTGTCACACTACTGATGGCCTATTCAAGGCAGCAGTTATAGCGTACAATATTAAATCCAAGGTTGATGCAAATACTGCAGCAACTTATAGAAAATCAAATTAAAGGAACTTCCTACCATAGAGGAAATCAAAGAATTTTTCCACTCCAAATGTGAAATTTTGGAGAAAACAATGTCAAGGCATTCAAGGATCAATACAAATAATTACAATAAAAAGACCATTCCAAGAAACATAATTTTACTTCAAATTCCAAACTACCATTCTTAATTTGAAACAGTTATTCTGCATGTGACTTATGTAAAGAAAATCATTACCTCGATTCATGTCCTCAATTTATACCATATTATGCTCAACAGAGATTTTATAAAGCTGGGGAGTTAAAAATTTGTAAAAATTGTTTACATCACAGTAGCAACATAAGGTGTAATTTCAAGAACACATGAGAAACGTGTCAAAAACATCATAACACTCTTTTGTGTTTCTCTGACAAATCGGAGTGTAACTCCATGTCAGTTACAAATCAGGAAGTAAATGATAACTCCCTAGTTAGTAAGAATGCTAACTCATAAATTTCTTCACTAACCGGTCAAATTGCGCTATATTGTGCAAGTCCAAACTTAAATTAGGCGTTACTCCCTACCGAAATAGCTCAAATTGGCTCATCAAGCAATAGGTGGGTCAATGCAAGATCCGTTTTAGGTTCAGCCTCTCAGGTTAGTTTAATAACAAAGGAATTTTGCGCCAAATTAAGTTATAGGTCCATACCAACCTGTACGTCATTAGCAGGTATAAATTCATACATATTGTAAGTTGATGGAATAATACTTTTGAAGATTTTATCTTTACACAATGACTTTCATTCTCAAATATCATGTTTAGTCATAGCAAAAATTACTGAACGTTGTAGAGCAAAGAGCTTCAACAAACCCTACTTTAATTCATATTGAACTGGCTGATCCAGGATTTAATGTATCGGCGCCGATAGATTTTCTTATAGGCGCTACATACTTTTATAATTTGATGTGTATTGGAAAAGTTTCATTAGGAAGAATAAACCTTTCCCACAAACATCCTATTTGGGAAAAACAGAGTTTAAATTTAAATTCACTTCCAAATAAGGTCATTAGAAATTTAGCTACTGTTCATTATGAATTGATCAGTAACAAAGATATTCACATGTTGTTAACTAAATTTTAGGAAATAGAGAATATAAAACCCATACATAAATCTTCTTTGTTTTCACCTGAAGAAAACTTTTGTGCAAATCATTTTAATGAAACGAATACTCAAGCTCATGACGCTGCAATCACAATCTCAATACCCTATAACTCTAAGTTAAGCCTGATAGGAAATTCAAAACAATATACTCTTGACCAGTTCCATAGGCTGGAGAAAAAGTTCTCTAGCGATGTTGATTTTTATAACAAATTAAAAAATTTCACGCATGAATAGTTTCATTTAAAACATGCTACCAAAGTATCACATGATGATCTGGCTTATAATGGAAAGAGTGCTCAGTTTTTAACTATATTTGAAGGTCAGTGGGAACTTGACAAGCTTTCAAGGCTTTATCTTCCCCATCATGCCGTTTTTAAAGGTAATTTGCTAACTGCTAAGTTACGTACAGCTTTTTATGGCAGCGCCATATCAGACACTAATATTTCTATGAGTAATTCACAGATTAATGGCGAATTCTTCAAGACGATTTTTTTGCTACTCTATTACGTTTTCGTCAGTACCAAGTTGCACTTACTGCGAGAAAATGTATCGAATGACATAAATTCATAAACCTTTAAGTAAATTTCAATGTATGCTTTGGCGAGATCACCCTAGTGACCCAATAAAGACTTATGAATTAAACACCATTACATGTGGCACCACCGTATCGAAAAAGTGCCTGGAATTACAATTCGAACTTGAGTTTTCCGACTGGCAATTGCTCTTGTAAACGGATGTGCGCATTGGACTACCAGTCCTATCTGTCAATGAATTTTTAAATGTGATATTAGTACTCTTCAGGTTTATAGAATGAGGTCACGTATAAAATTCAAAGTGCTTATTCTTTTAATAAAAGGGGACTTGTAAAAAGTATCATTCAAATTTTAACTTAAGTGAAAGAAACAATCCCTAACAACTAATTTCAAACTTAAAAATTTGTTAAAAACGGCGTCATTAAAGCCCTACCAGGCTAAAATTCAAAATGCATTAAGGACTTGTAAAAATTATGTTGAATATTTTAAATACATATGTACGTATGTATTTATTATTATTTCTAAATTCAAAATTCGAATTTTAACTTGAAAAAAAATGATGATGTCATACGCCCCCTTCTGAAAAATAATTTTTTTGTAAAAAATTTAATTTGTGGTAAAAAATCGAGTTATTTTATACATTATTCAAATTAAATATTCAAATTTAAACTTAAAAGAAAAATCCCTAAGAAAAACACGTTAATATTCAAACTTAAAATTCAAAAATAGGACGTGTAAAGTTATTTAAATGCAAGATTTATGGCACTAAAATATTTAAATTTAAACTTAATAGCAAAATTCCCCTAACATCTAGTTTCAAACTTAAGAATTTATCAGGCTAAAAATGACGTTACATATGTCCCGCTAAAATTCAAGAATAATGTAATAAAAAGCCAGTGAACTTGTAAGAATTGTTATTTAAATACTTTATTTATGGGCCTAAAATATTAAAATTTTTACTTATGAGAAAAATCCCCCCTAACAACTAATTTCAAACTTTATGGTTTATTAAAAAATGACTCCACACATATACGTATATTATTTTGTTAAATTCAAAATGTTCTTATTTGAAAAAAAACCCTTTGTAAAATTAGTATTTTTTCTGTTTCAAAAATTAGCTTTGATTTAAATGCAAATTTAATAATAGACTACTAGCAGGTTGCTGATAAGTTATCTATCATTTTGCATGTAATGAAATCTATTTCTACCATTACATTAAAATAAAATAAGTTAATATAGTTCTACCAACTCAATAACCATTTGAATATATGAATAATAACAAATTTTAATTTTAGAAATGTATTTATTTATAATTATTTACACATATAACATATTTTATAAAATATTATACATGACATCTTTTAAAGAGATTTTAGGGAAAATATTAACAATCTCGGCTATAAACGTAAAGTCTTTTACATTATTCGGCTATAGAAAATCCAAGTTTTTCGCTAGGAATCTACCTTTAGATAATATGCTCGCTTCATCGCGTAGGCCCTCGTTACGAAGAATTTCGGCTACCTTTTCTACGAACAAATCGTAATTCCAGTTCTTTTCATGCCGATTAAGAAAACTCAATTTTGGGTTACTACATCTCTAAGCGAAAATAATGATTTTATATTGTTCTCGGAAAACTGAATAATATTGCTCCCCTGAAGTATTCTAATGATTTTTTCTCGTTTAAAATGCGTCTATATGTTGATTGTAATTCCGTAGCCTATGTTGCATTCCCCGATTTGAAAATTTCGAATAAAAAGTTCCGTTTTCATGGACGAAACGCTGTTCCATTCCTCAATGTTGAAATAAAGACATCTTTCGCGACCCCCTAAGTAACTTATACGCACTGCAGGCTCAAATTTGTTTTTTAGTTCGCATCCTACTTGCAGAAGAATGTTATCGTCGATGAACGCCGACCAGGCCGATACTAGATGCGTTTCGGCTTTGCCTACAAGCATTATTGCATTAAAAATATGAATAATGAAAAACTAAAAGACATACTTTCTTCCTGCACAACAGCTTCGGAGTTGGCCTAGCCAAAGTTTGTGGTTTCGTCTTCCCGCTGAAGTTATTTACTGTTACCACATGTTGAGTCTTCCTTAACCTCAGCATCAGTTGTATCTTTGATGGCTATAAAATAAGCTTTATTAAAAAATGTATTCTAAAGTATTAAAAAAAATTTACCTACAAAATCGGGCCAGCTAAAATTGTCAACTTGAGCATTCGAACTAGGAAGATATTCCTCTTCACTTTCAGATTCAATTAGGAGAACCATGTCTTCATCATCATCATTAAATTTGTTTTTTATTTTAACTGCCATTTTAGTTCGATAGGTTACACAATTGCACCGAAAATATGAAAGACTTTCGCACCTTTTACACGCCAATCCATCAACCTGATCACGAGGCTGCGGAAAACACTTCAACTCGCAACAATAATATTCCATCTTTACTTCTCTTTCGAGAACGCTACACTAACTCGGCTGCTGCAAACGAACCGGTTTAGATCAGTGTGCACGTACCGACGACAGAAGAGCCGGGAATATTGCATATGCACAAGTAATGCAATTTTAAATCAATGATTTCCATTGGTATTCCGTGAATACCAATGGCAGTCCAGCATTACGCCACTTTCACCTGCCAATCAGTATAAAAAGGGCACAAAATCCTAAATGAATTC